>JANHFN010008185.1:14750-29856 GCA_032468175.1 Toxicocalamus goodenoughensis
AATAAAAACAAGGACAAATAGGCTGAAAAACAGCTTCTATCCCAGGGCAGTAGCTCTTTTGAATTCTGCTGTATAGTACAGTGTTGGTGTGGTGTCGGGGGTTTCCGGTTCAATGTGTGAAGGGTAAAGGATGTGTGTTTGTGTTTATTTTCATGGTCATGGTCATGATTTCCAATATATAGTGGACTTTCCAACAAAATCTCTAGGATAAGCCTTTAACTTACAGTTTATATTAGACTGTGGGAGGAAATTTCTAAAAAGGAAACTTGGAATATGATGCCTTAATTATTCATTGTTGCCGTTTTTATTTTTCCTTCATTATGCATGTCACTTGGCCAAGTGTAAGAGAACATAATCTAAAATTGAAGACAAAAAAGACTGAAGAAAAGAAGTAAAATCACAAGATAAAAAGCAGTATATGGCTATTTCAGTTGTATGCATGATTAGATATATAGCTTCAGTCCATAAAAAAATTAGAAAACTTGATGGAAAAACTGAACAGAAGACTTCAAAATAAAGGTTGAGTAAAAAATATTGCTCCTGGGGAGGAAATCTATGACAAATCTAGACTGCATACTAAAAAGCAGAGACATTACCCTGCCAACAAAAGTGTGTATAGTCAAGGGCTATGGTTTTCCCAGTTGCAATGTATGGCTGTGAAAGTTGGACCATAAGAAAGGCTGACCACCTGGTTTACCAAAGTGGAAAAAGGTCCCAAAATGTCACGTGATGCTGCCGTGACGAAATAAGTTTGACACCCCTGCATTATAGAGATCTCTAGACTTTGCTACTGATGACCTAGGTGTACCTTTTTCCTAAAAAAGAAAGAAATCTATGTAGACATTGGAAGAAAATTGATGTTACCATCAGAATCACCATTGTAGGAAAATAATATAAGCATTCCGTTCCATTCTATACCATTCTGTGAACTTTGGTAATCACTGATTGACACTGTCCATCATAATTGAATAGGACAGATGGACAATGGAATTAAGCTGTTTTCTTTTCTTGTGGGGTCCTTCAGCCTCATGTCTGTTGCAGAAACCAGGTAAGACGTAGTTTATTTTGAAGTGAATATGAAAAAAAATATCAGAACCTGAAATATTGAAAATAGCAAGTTCTGCATACTTGACCCAATATTAGACTATTTTTAGATCCACTCAGACATGCCTTTTATATTCTTTTTTTAAATGATCCTCAGAAATTTGAAGAATATTCCTTTAGTCTGATGCATTAAGAATCTCTTATCAAGAAATATTACAAAATTGCCATGGCTACTGAGCATCAGAAACAATGCTTAAATCAGGGTTACCAAGTAATGAAGTTTGCAAATAATTGAGTCTTGAAGATGGATTTTCACTTTACATCATATGAATTTTTATTTATGAATTGAGTGATTTTACCCTAAGCTTTTATCTCATTTGTAATTTCCTAAACGAAATACAAAGTGCCAGTGATCGTTTGCTGCAGCCTTAAATGATTTAGATCTGGATCACATACAGGCAGTTTGACTTATGGATATTATCAATAATTACTCTTCTAGGTTTGAGGTCAGATATTTTCCAGTTGCTACCTCAAACGTTTTGGAATCTGCGTTCTTTCTTTGGGAATTTGGGCAGTTTAGAAAAGAGTAGGGAAAATATTCCCCATTACCACAAATTTTTAAATAGGAAATGTGACTGAAATCAAGGATCTTCAAACTTGGCAAGTTTCAGACTTGTAGACTTCAACTCCCAGAATTCCTGAGCTAACATGACTGGAGGAGGAATTCTGGCAGTTGAAGTCCACAAGTCTTAAAGCTGTCAAGTTTGAAGACCCCCGGTTTAAATGGTTTTGCTGTCTTATTTACTTATGGCGTACAACTCCTTGAGATCTTTGGAAATTGGTTTAGAAATACTTCAAAGGATCCTTATTAAACTTATATGCCGCCCATCTGACTGTTGAAACGCCCCTGGGCGGCTCACAAAATGTTAAAAACAGTTAACAAGAATTAAATAGGAACTAAAAAGCAAGGAAATGGGCAGCATTGGGTGGCACCTTATTTCTACCCTTCTCCAGCATTGAACATCCACACTGGGGTCCCAGGGCAGCTAGCAGAACCACCTTTTAAGGCCCTTCCAGAACACTGAAAAAGTAGGAGTGATCTTTTACAATTTTATTGCCACAGTTGTTAAGTGAATCACTTCAGTTGATAACCCAGTAACCCAGCTGTTAAGTGGCTTCCCTGTTGACTTTGTCAGTAGGACGCAAGAGGTGATCACGTGGCCTTGGGACACAGCAAAGGTTATAAATAGGAGCCATTTGCCAAACATCTGAATTTTGATCACATGATCATGGAGATGCTGCAAAGGTCATAATTATGAAAAATGGTTAAGTCACATTTCTCAATGACATCGTAACTTTGAACGGTCACTAAACAAACTGTTGTAAGTCAAGGACTACAATGGAAAACACGGATGTCACCAAAGTCATTCTGACTTAGACTCCAAATGTAAACTTACCTCAAAGGTTAACTGTCTAATAAAGATGCATACTTGACTTAGCCTGGGATAAAGCTAGTACTGGAAAAGAACTTGTGCTCATTATTTTAAAAAAAATCTAAAAGAACCATTTAACAATAGATATCAAACTATCAACAGACATTTCTGTTTTGGGCTATAGATTTTGTCCTCCATTACTATGTTGGTTTATGTTCTTCATGTTTTATGTTGATGCTCCCTGAATTAGGCTCTCACATGTTAAGTATGCAAGTGGCCCATGAATATAAACATTTTTTCTGTCGTGTTACATCTCTCTTAGTTTTCAGGCCAGGTAATATGTTTTAATAACTATATAACAACTTGGGGAGGGTGGAGTTCCAGTTCGATCTGTTGATGCAAGACAGCCTTCTGAATATTTAGTGCTAGAACATTATATAAATACCCCTTTATTCATTATTAATTTGTTTTATAACCCACTATTTTCCAAGTAGGAAACAGAGGAAACTCCCTTCTATAGTAGTAAATCTTATGAAGCAAGTTCGTCTGAAAATGACTGATTTAAAATCACCCAGTGCACTTCTATGGATAATAGTGAACCTAAATCTGTTTTTCACATTTTACTACATATTAACCAATATGCCATATAGGCTAACAACTATTTCTGTTACATGGTCAACCAGAAACATAAGTGTGTGTGAACCAAAAAAACAAAAACTTTGGAAATAAAACAAGAAATCTACTAAACCCCAAGGGTTCAACTTACTGAGAAAAAATGTACGTGATTTAAACAGTTTTAAGATTCCTAGTTATTTCTAGATTGGACTGGTGTTGTTATGTTCTCTATCTGGAGCTGCCTTTGAAAAGTATACAGGAATTTTGATTTACTAGGGTGAGAATATCTAATTATACAATTTGTTTCATTTACATTGACTTCCAAATTTAAACCCAAATTATGCCTTAAATGCTCTGAATAGCCTCATGCTAATATCTTAATAATCATCTAAAAATTACTTATTATCACAGAACGTTTTTATATTGATCACATGTGGAACCACCTTCATCCATGTTAAATCTGCTAAAACTTTATAATTCTTACTGAAGCTCTGTTCTTGGCTTATCTTGAGGGGCAGCAGGTCTACATGATAAATGTACAAACAGATCAACGTTAACCAACAAGATCAGGTGAGAAATAAATAGTACAATATTTCTTTGGGGGTAACTATCCTATTTTAGCCACGAACATTTCCAGATTAACTAGAGGAACTTCTCTAATAACTTCATCTGATTTACTCCATGACTTATACACACTTTCTATATTAACCATAATATTCAATGAAGCCCAGAACAAAGTTGTCATCCTACAAATCCCCAAAATACCATTCAAAACTTGATTCTATACTCAATGCAAACATATTAGCTGCAAAATGATAAACTTAAACCTCTAAGTCAGGGCTGTGGGCCAGATGCATCACGCACTGGCCATGCCCACACCTGGTTTAGCGAAGAGGAAAAAAGTCCCAATATGTCACGTGATACCGCCATGACATGAGTTTGACACCCCTGCTCTAAGTTATGTTACAGATATTTTAAATTTTTATAAGGAATTCTTTGTAACATCTGTATTATCTTATCCTGAACGTGTAAGACAATAGCCATGGTTGTCTGTCACCTGATATTTACCCCTTAAAGCCTATATTTAAAAAAAAGATTTCTCCTGTCATCTGGGCAAACTAGAATTGCATCTGCAAAGTCCTTTAAAAAAAGATGTAAATAACTTATTCCTGTTCCAGCCTAATCAGATTATTGAACCGCAGAGGCAACTTTTCACAAGCTTTATTAAAGATATTCTACCACAACGATGACACTATCTCTGTATGGTATGTATTATCTCTGTAGGGCACGTACTATACTTCTTACTGAAAGCAAGTCTTTAATGAAAAGAAGAAACTATTTGAACATTTGACATCCATACTCTTGCTAGAGTGGTCCAAGTTCTACTATTATAATAACAATCACTAACCAATGAAGCTAATGAAGATGAATTTGAATCTGAACTATAGTGGATTAGTATAACTAAGCCCAAACAGCAGTAATTCTGGTGTTAATACGCTCTGTTTCAACAACATTTAATGGGGTCAGCAGATATAGATAACCAGAGTAATCAATAATAATTTACACAGAAGATACCATGTGTTCTTAGTGGGGGAAGAAAGCAAAAACTCTACACTACTTGAGATTCATTCTCCATAGCAAGAAGTCTAAGCCTGAATTGAAATATTTACTACATCAGAAAAAGTATTATATAACTTAAATCTTGAAGACTCTCTATTCTGGTTGTGGTTGTTTACCACTCAGTGTCTAAGATCAGCAGACAATAATAGAATGAGGTGTGTGTGTGTGTGTGTGTGTATTACACATATACATACACAGTGGTGGGATTCAGTTGGTTTGCACCAGTTCAGGCGAACCGGTTGTTAAATTACCCACACACCTTGCTATCAAAGAGGATCCTGGGCGCTGCACTGCAATGGAGAAATAGAGGCAACAGAGTAGCCAGCACGAGGGAAGGAGAAGGCTGCTTTCCCTCTTTCTTCTCCCTGCTCCTCCTTCTCTTCTCCTGCCAGCCACTCCCTAGCCTAGCCTGTTTCTTCACTGCACCACAGTGCCCAGGATTCACTTTGATAGAGGGGTAGTGGTGGTGGTAATTTAACAACCAGTTCGCCCAGGGTCATGTTGGCCATCACGGGAGCTCGTCCCACACGTGCAGTGGAGCTGGATGACGGGGATGGGCCACACCTCCCATGACAGCCAACCTGACCCTGGGTGAACTAGTTGTTGAATTACTTGACTCACACATACATATATACATACATACATATAAGCTTGTCATTCGCCAAAGAGCTTCTTCACAAACTGTTCACAAACTAAGTGTTCTTCTTCCTGTAAGAGACTCATACAAGTAAGTTGTACTTTAAGATACACATTTTAAACAAATTATTCTATGCTCTATTGTACTGTATCACCGTTCTTCACTGAACTAGCTTTGTATCTCCAAGCAAAAGGAACACAATTCATATTGTCCTATTTCTTCAATCACAATTCAACTTTGCCAGCCCATGACTGAACACTTAGATGTTCTAACGAGAAGGCTATGGACCAAAATACATAGCTTGCCCGTGAATATCTACTATATTCTACTATCAGAACAATTAATTCTTGTAACATCATTACTGTGCTCCAAGGCACAGTAAGAGAACACGTCAAATCAAAGCAACTTGATGACTTTTCAATTAAAAAAAATGTTTCTCACAATGCCATTATATATTTGCCATTGATGCAGTGAAAGTCTTAACTGGCAATGCGTGTAGAAAAATAAAACTTCCCACCAAGAACATCTCTGAAATGGGCGTTGGTATAATTACCAGAGAACACCCTTTCTATCTACGCTGCAAGAGAGCCCAGGAATGGGATAACTCCTCCCTCTGATGTCATAAGCTAAGTCTGCCACTACATAAAAAGCCAGCCCGTAGCTGACTCTCAGCTTTTAGGTGAAGATTCTTGACAGATATGTCTCTGGAAGATAGTGAAATTAATTCACTCACTCACTCACACACACACACCAAGACCAGATGCGTAAGGGTGGGGCTGGACTCTTGCAGCGTAGATAGAAAAGGTATTCTCAGGTAATTATACCAATGCCCATTCTCATCCACGCTACGCTGAGAGTCTAGGAATGGGACATACCAAAGCCTGCATGTCCACAGGAGGGCCATCATCTGGTCCACTCACTCCAACTGTGGGACAACCTTTTGAAGTACCCTTCTTCCAAATGTGGCATTGGCAGAGGCAAAGGAATCCAGGCGATAGTGCCATATAAATGGCGAAGGAGATGCCCAGGTAGCTGCCCTATAGATTTCCTCAAGGTTCACCTAGGTAGTCCAGGCGCCAGAAGTCGCAGCACTTCTAGTGAAATGTGCCGTTAGGCACTGTCAGGGACAAAATCTGGTAGGCCTTGGAGACACATGCTCTGATCCATCTACCAATAGTAGATGGAGAAGCCTTGTTCCCCAAAGAATTAGGATGAAACGATACAAACATGGCCTTGGACTTCTGAAAAACCACAGTACGTTTGATGTAGATGCTCGTCTTACATCCAACGTATGTATGCCACTTGTCCTCCAACTCATGGTGTGGGGCTTGGGGCAGAAATCTGGTAACACTATGTCTTGTGCCAGATGGAACCAAGAATTTACTTTAGGAACACAGGATCTAGCCTCAGAACCACCTTGTTCTCATGGAAAATGCACAGATCCTGTGTAACTGAGAGTGCCGCAAGTTACAATACTCTCCTGGCCGAAGTAATGGCCATTAGAAAGGCCACTTTGATGGCCATAAATTGAAGCGATACAGATTTGAGAGGTTCAAATGGGGATCCCGCAAAGGGCCTGCAAAACTCTAGGGAGATCCCAGGTGGGATACCTGTGAACTACAGGGGGGAGCCTAGATTAGAAGCCCCCTTCAAAAACCTTCAAACTGAAGGATGATGAGATGGAGATGAATAATTGTCCCAGGACAACACTGATGACAGAGCCACCACCTGACAGAAGAGGATTGTAGGTGCCAGCCCTTGCTCTAGCCATCTTGAATGAATACTAACACATCTGTGACAGATGCCAAAGTGGGATCATGGGCTGATTTTGAACACCAAATGGAAAAGACCCTCCAGGTAGCATCGTAGATGCGAGTAGTAGAAGGCCTGCGAGAAGCCTGGATGGTTTCTATCACCCTGTCAGGGAGATTAGAATCCCTCAGAGATTGCCACTCAAGCGCTAAATGGCTAAGCAGAACCACTGAGGATCCGGGTGGAGTAAGGCTCCTTGATGGCGAGAGATCCTGCTGGCCGGGATCTTCCACAGCTGGGCTACAGACATATTCACCAGATCAGCAAACCAGGGTCTCCTGTGCCAATGGGGTGCCAGGAGTATGAGCTCCACTTTTCCTCCAACATCTTCCGAATGACTGCCAGAATGATAGGAAGAGGGGGAAAGGCATAGAGGAGACATTTGCTCCAAAGTGCATTGGTCCCCTCCATCCTCTGGGTCAGAAATCTGATGAAGAATCTGCTTACCTATTCTGACTGATCGACTCTGGATCGACTCAACCAGTCAGTCTGGGTGTTGTCAACCCCTGAAATGTGGTCCACCCTGATGAAAAGGTATCTCTCCTCCCATCGCCCCAGGCATTCTGCTTCCCTCATCAAGGCCCTGGACCTGATCCTCCCATCTGTTGACATGTTTCTTTGCAGTCACATTGTCCATCATGACCAACATGTGGCGACCTGTCACTCTGTTCCGGAAATGCTTCAGGGCTAGGAAGACGGCCTTGAGCTCTAGCCAACTTATGGGACAGGCCCTATCTACCCGAGACCAACTCCCCTGGGCTATCTAGCCAGCTAGATGAACCCTCCAACCCTGAAGACTGGCATCTATGATGAGCAGGATTCTGTCTGGTTTCTTGAATGAATATCCTCTCCAGACTGCTGGAGATTGCCACCATCTGAAGGAGCAGAGGATCTGTGGTGGAACCTGAACCTAATGGAAGTGTGGCTGGTCCCTGCCTGTTGAAATGGCAGCAGGAACCATTGAAGAGCTCAAACATAGAGCTGTGCCCACGGGACAATGTGCCAATGCAGGAAATCATTTCCCGAGGAGTTTGGACAGGTGAGACAAGGGGACTGTGCACTGCCTTCGAATCTGAAAGATGAACTCGTTGAGGCTCTCCCTGCGATCTGGGAAGAGAAATACCTCGCAGAGAGACTTATCTATGATCGCGCCGAGATGAAGTAGTCTAGTCATGGGAGAGAGATGGCTTTTCTTGAACTTGATAGAAAACCCGTGGTCTTGTAGGAACTGCAACGTAGTGTAGAGGTCACGATAGGCAGAGTGGACCGATGCCAACTGAACCAGGATGTTGTCCAGGTAACATTGGACCCTCACTGGAACAACCTGAAGCGAAGCTGCCAAAGCTGCCAGGACCTTGGTGACGACCCTGAGGGCCGATAAAAAGCTGAATAGAAGGGCCTAGTACTGGAAATGCTTGTTCTGGTAACAGCAATGAAGAAACTGGTGGTGATGGAGCCAGATGGGAATATGGAGGTCTATGGAAGAGAGAAGATCGCCCTCCCGAACGCTCTCTAGGATTGAATGCAAAGTCTGAATCTTAAAATGCCTGTATGGGATGAACCTGTTCAAAAACTTGAAAGTTGAGAATGGCTCGCCACCCTCCCAAGGCTTTTGGGATCACAAAGAGATGAGTAGAAGCCTAGCCCTCGTTGATCCACTGGAACCAGCTGCATGGCTCTTATGTCCACAAGGTGTTGAATGGCTGATTACATGAGGGCCCATTAGGAGCTGTCCCTAGAAACCGAGGAGACAAAAAAAACTTGTGGGTGGGGAGAAGAACTCAAGCTGGAGACCCAACCTCACCATCCTGAGCACCCAGGAGTCCAAAGTCAACTCCTCCCATCTGGAGGTGAAGAAGGCCAACAACCTCAGATGGGTGGGGAGAAAGGACATTCACTTAGAGCATCAGAAACAACGACCTCCTCCTCTTCAAAAGGGTCTGTTGCTGCCTGCCTGCAGCCTCAGGTTGTTGCTTCTGATGAGGAGGGAAGTTCTCTGGCCCTGAGAAAAACGAGCGGAGGAAGGTCGATAGTATGGTGCTAGACAATACTCTGACTTCTTTCCCACTGAGGGGAGAACCTTTCTCTTGTCCCTGGTTTCCACCAAGTATGCCTCCAGGGCGCCGCCAAACAGTTTTTTTCTCCAGCGTAGGGAGTGGAGGCCAGCTTCCATTTTTGCTGGGAATCATGCTGCCAATTTTGCAGCCAGAGGAGCCTCCTGGCTGCCATGGCCCATGATGCAAATTTTGCCGAATTCAGGGTACCATCCGCCATGAATTCTGCCGCTGCAATGATTTTATTTAGGTATTGATGTGACCTAAAATTGGTGGTAGGAAGCCAATCTTGCAGTTGGCGCAGCCATCACAGAGATGCCCTCATAAAAAACAAGGATGCTGTGGAGCCCTGGACCACCCAGGTGACTGCCTGGTGGGTGTGCTTAAGAGTTTGCTCTGACCTTTTGTCCTCCACCTTGAGCACATCCTCTGGCTTAGTGAGAGAGTGCCTGATGTTGAAAATGAGGCAACCACTGGGGCATCCACAGCTGGAACCAGGAGAGCATTGACCAAGGAAGGGCCCATATTGTAAAAAACACCTGTCGTGTGAAGAAGGCTGAGGCCCTGTCCCAGGGGAGGCACACTGCTCCTTGAACAAATCCAGAAATAACAGAAGGGATGCAAGAACCTCTGTATGGACCACTGACTTTGAGAAGAGAGGGTCCCTGTGCATAGTAGAAGCTGCTAGAAGTTCTGGAGCCACCTCCTCCGGGCTTAATAGGGCTGTGACCAAGGCCTTGTGTAGGAGTGGTTTAAACAGGGAAGGTTTAAAACCACTGCTGATGGGGATTGATCAGACCTAAGCCCTTCCTCCTCTGATAAGTTAGGATCCCTGATCTCACCTTCCTCTTCCTCTGACATGGAAGAGTGACTGTGTTCTGAGGGATTTGTGTAATCCCTCTCCTCATACTCGCCCCAATCAGATTGGGTAGATGGGCAACTGAACTGTTGTTGCCTGGGAAAACCCCTCTGAGATGGGGCTCCTTGGAAGAAAGCTGAGAACAGGGACTGACACCCCCCCCCCAAGGAGCAGGGTGCTGGGAGCTTCCCCTATGAGAGTGCCACTGTTGCGTGGGCCAGGTAAGCAAATTCAGGTGTGAGGCCCCTTTTTGGTAGTGGCTGCTCCTCCAACAAAATGGCTTGACTTCCACCCAAAATGGCCGACTGCCACCCAAAATGGCCACCCACCATGTGTGCCGGCTCTAGGAAGGCTTTATTGCCTTCACTCGCTCCCTAGGCTCTCTAACAGCCCCGAGCGATCAAACAAACACTTATCTTCTATCAGCTGAGAGGTGGCGAAATGAAGCTCTGAAAATCAGCTGTGAAGTTGTAAGGTGAAAGGAACTGCGTGGGAGGCTTGCAGAGTGTTCCCTGGGTTTGCAGCTCCCTCGATGGCAGCATCAAAGCCTTGATGCTGCAGGAGAACGGATTCCCGCTCCCCTTGGGCACAACTCAACGGGAGCCCGAGGAGCTGTGTCGAAACTTTGAAACTGCTTCTCTTCTAAAACTGCTTCTCTACTGTTTTTGCTAATGATTTTTTGTGTTTAGCTCTTTCTCCTATCCAGACACTAGCTCTTTAGAAGTAGAAGCTGGTCAAAAGCTGGGGAGCCAACTAGGGGCTCAAAGCAACTGAATGTTGAACATTGTGACAGGAACTGACTGTCCAGCTTCTTGCCTGAGCCTGACATCATGAGCTGAGTGAGAGCGAGTGGCTCAAACTCACCCAGCTGACTTTCATGCCTAAGATAAAGCTAGAACTCACAGTCTCCTGGTTTCTAGCCTGGTACCTTAACTACTGGATCTTTAGCTCTGTATTATAAGAGGCTTACATACTCTATGCATTGTATAGTATGTTTAATAATTTAAAGAAGCGCTCCCCAACCTTTCGGGCACCAAGGACCGTGGAGAAAAGTTTTTCCACGGACCAGAGGCGGGAGGGCATGGTTTTGTATGCTGCCTGCTTCCCTTGTTTGCGTGACCCGCTTGCTGGCATGCCGCAGACCGGTGCTGGTTCATGGACCAAGGATTGGGGGATTCTGGTTTAACAGACACATAATAGAATTCTATTCATTTAGGTAGTGACTAAGTTAGTCCATTAAAGTGCTTGAGAAGTACATTTTAGTAATTAAAGCTTGCTTTCAAAAAACAAATTAGTATGAATGCTTCATTGAAGCTTTTGTTTTATTGGGCCGTTAAAGCCTACAAGTACACCTATGACAGTAAAAGCAGCCCAAATATAGCCAGTGTTTAACTTCAGTTCACCACTGAATAATCTGCTTAAGCTAAAACAAATTTAGTATACATAAAAGTGATATTGCCTTCCACTGAGGACAGTCAAATCCAGAAGGGTGAATCCAACTGCATACATATCCTACGCTGAGCTACATAAGCACTTATGTTGTCCCTTCCAATTCACCGCACAATGTCCTTTAATGCTACAAACTTGTGAGGAATATTAATATCTTTTTTTAAAAAATGCCATGAAGCTAGAAATCAGGAGACTAGGAATTCTAGTTCTGCCTTAGGTATGAAAGCTGGTTGGGTAATTTTGGGTCAGTGTCTCTCTCTCAGCCCAATCTACCTCACAGGATGGTTGCTATAGGGAACATAGGAGAAGGAAGGAGTATTATGTTCGCACTTCAGTTATTTATAAAAGTAATAAAGGCAAGATAAAAATAAATTAATACAAAATAAAATAAACATCAGATGTCACAGAAATCAAAACCTTCAAACAGTAGCAAAAAAGAAAACAATCACTTTCCAATTGTCATAGTGTTGTCACATTGAAGACTATTATATAGTAAGTCATTCCAGGCAAACTTCTAACTTGCCATCTCTTGGCATAAAGCAGGGGTGTCAAAATCACGGTCCACCAGATGCATCACACACTGGCTACGCCCACCCTGGTTTAACAAAGGGGGGAAAGTTGCAATACGTCATATAACAACAACATGATGCCACGAGTTTGACACCCCCACCATAAAGAATAGTTTGGATAATAAGGAGAAACCAATAGAACTAATTTTAGAAGAGTTTGGAGAATCAACTGTTTATTATTTATTACTATTTTTATGCCACCCACCTCCCTTACAAGGAGATTCTGGGTGGGTTTCATCTTACTTTGCATAGACACAGTCAAACCTAAACAAGCAACATGTCCAGTTATGACTTGTGAAATCCATTCCAGGAGAATCTAAACTAGTTCATTAGTTAGTAGTATGATTACCATACTTCCAAATGATGGTGAAGTAGTAGTTACACAAAGAATACACAGAAAATGGAAAAATAATCTAAACATTCAGAATTAATTCTCTTATTTGCTACACTAATATATACCTGTTCCCAACTTTGCTTTCAATAATCAATGCTATATTTCATTCTGAAAGTAAGAATTATAAATAGGTTTAAATAAATTGAGATTCTCTAGAACCACCTAAATTATGGCTTAGGAGCATCTCTGCGGTCCTCTTCAAAATAAAAATATACCTTGAATGACCAAATTGCCTTCTTGTACAAAATCTCACAATATTTCAAATATGAATACCAAAAGCTGAAAATAAATTTTGATGTTGTAATCTCACAAATGCTATCTGGAGAACTGGTATTGCAATACTCATATGTCTCATATTAGCAACAGGGCCTACACAGGGCATTGATAGGTGGGATCCTCAAAAGCTTTTGATCATATTGAGGTCCACATAAAAAGTTTGGAAAACAGTGGCCTGAAACTTGTGTGTGTGTGTGTGTGTGTGTGTGTGTAAATGAGGTATAATTGAAATTAAGCAACTCTAAAATACATAATCATCACTTTACCTCTCTCATTTTGGGAAATATTAAAAAGGCAGAATATTATATTTCTCCAAAAAGAGAAATGGAAATCTTAAAAGAGACAGAAACTCAAGAGCCTCAGCTTCCTGTCCCATCCCTCCACCCACCCCTGGCCAAGCAGATACTGAGCTTGGCAGCTTTAGAAATGCAGATTTGGTAATCCACTTGCTTGCAGCAGGTTCTGGTCTGAACAAAGATAGAGTTAGCTTTCAGCCACAATAGGAATTGCTCAACAAGGCCCTTCATTGCATCAGCACACTACAACCAACCAAACCTATCTCAGACAAACTCCTAGGATGGGAGTCTGACAGCAGCCAATAGAATACATGCCCTTGCACAGGAACAGGAAGCTCAAGTTCACGCTCCACTCCATGTAGTCAGCTGCCCAGGCCATGTGGTCCTGTCCATCAATAAACCACCTTTCAGCCTCCATGTTTCCAGTGTCTTTCTCCATGCTTGGAACTGAACCTGATGGATAGTTCTTCAAACACTAGGTTAGTCACCAAAACGGTATTGAGATCCTAAATGTATCAACTAGAATGTTAAAATTCACGTTTCACATAAAGAGAAATAGCATGCAAAACACATCTAATCATGATTTTTAGAATTAGCCACAATATCAGCTTTCACAAAACATGCTATCAGCTATGGTGTTCAAGTGATAATGGTTGGGCTCACTAAAAACATGTTAACCCCCAACTACTTACAAACAAACCAACATTATTACTTTAGTGCAGTGTTTCTCTTGGTAAGTTTAAGAGAGGGGGACTTCAACTCTCAGAAATCCCCAGCCAGCATGCTAAGGTTGAGAGACACTGCTTTGGTGCAATGGGTGAATCCAAACTACTCCATGCAAATATCTGCAGAAATGTAACAGAGAACTTCAAACGTGTAGTGGCACAAGAAATCTCCCAATTTCTTCAAGATGAAGAGAAAGTAAATTTTGGTCACAGATAGTCCTCAACTTCCAATCAAAATTGGGATCAGAAGTTCTGTCATAAGAAATGCGGTCATGAAGTGAATCACATGGCTGTTGAGTAAACATGATACCCACCCCCCCCCCCCCAGAAGGTCACTAATACTGGTCATGTTATCTTGGGAGGTTGCAACCATCGTAAATACATTCTGGTTGCCGAATTCCAAATCACAATCGTGTGACCACCAGGATGCTACAAAGTTCATAAGTGCAAACATTGGTCACAAGTCACTTTTATCAGGACCACTGTTAACTTTGAACAGTCACTAAACAAAGAGCTAACTGCATTTTACATTTTTGTTATTGTTATTGTTATTCTAAGCAAACTATAGTT
Organism: Toxicocalamus goodenoughensis; assembly: GCA_032468175.1. Classification (NCBI taxonomy): domain Eukaryota; kingdom Metazoa; phylum Chordata; class Lepidosauria; order Squamata; family Elapidae; genus Toxicocalamus; species Toxicocalamus goodenoughensis. The sequence goes on from JANHFN010008185.1 coordinate 29,104, forward strand.
AATAGTATGGAAGATTGATTGAAACAAGCTCACAGTAACAATATAACTGGAACTTATTTCAGTGAGCCACTAATTTGTCCAGTTTAAAGCCAACAAAAAAAATCAGAGTTATCAACAAAAGGTTTCTTTGCAACTGTGCCAAAGGAGAAAAGACAAGTATAAGCTACTAATTCATGTAATACTAAACTTGTGATGACCCAGAGTATAACAGAAACATAACAAAATCCAAAACATAAATAAATGTCCTTTAATGCCTCCAACTTAGCTCCACTGTTCAGTAATTCTCCGTTGGAGATAAAACATACTCAAAAATAGTCTTCAAAAGAAAGCAAATACAGTCCGAACTTAATGAGCAGATAGAGGTGAAATAAACTACAATGAAGGAATTTCCACAACGGATCAGGATAAATAATAACCAATTTCAAGGAGAAAGCACAGTCTGTTGGAAACATGCCAAGCAAGATAACTTCAGCCCAAAATAACACACGCTTTGCTTCTGGCAACACCAGTCTCGCTTATATACTATTCTCCCCAGCTGCAACCAATGAGGGGGATCATGGCTGCTTCCTCTCTCGAAAGCCAAGTTGTTGCCTTCTCCGTGCCTCCCTGCCTGTTCTAGGATGAAGAGGGGATGGGTCTGGTACTTCCTCTGATTGTTCAGCCGGCCTCTGCCCCTCCCCTGCCTCTTCCATAACCTCCGGAGCCATACCTCCACTCCCTGTCAGCTGTTCCTTCTCTCCCTAATACCTAAAA
>JANHFN010008185.1:29956-43425 GCA_032468175.1 Toxicocalamus goodenoughensis
TTTCAGATCCAATATTGCTCTCCACCCCCCTGAACTTTTGGGAACAACAAAAAGATGTGAATAGAAACCTCGCCCTCATTGGTTGGTGGCTGCTGGCTGGATGGCTCGTATGTCCAGTAGGTGTTGGATAGCTGTTTCCATGAGATTACATTTAACCGGGTCTCTGGACAGAGGGCATGACATGAAAAAATCTGGGGGAGTGGATTGAAATTCCAGTGCAAGGCCAAATCTGATTGTGTCTCTGACCCAGGATTCAGATGTTTAGGAGTCCCATTGGTCCATGAATAATTTAAGGTGTCCGCCAATGGGGGTCGGGTCCAGGGAGTTATCTTGGATGCCAAAAGGACCTATTTCCTGCTCCCCGAAAGGATCTCTTGGATTGACCACCCCTTCTGCTCCTATCCCCAAAGTCAGACCTGTCTGGCTGCTGCCCTGGTCTGAATGATGGGGGTCTCTGGTATCTGGATGAAAAGGATCTCTGGTAAAAGGGCCAAAAGGATTCCCTCTGAAAGGACTGAGGGTTTCTAGAATCTGACTTCCGAAAAAAGGAAAGTAGAATTTTCTTTTTGTTTCGGGTTTCAATTAGTAGGGGTCAAGGGAAGGGCCAAACAGTCTGTCTCCCACAATAGGAGATGAAGCCAGCTTGCATTTGTGCTTAAAGTCCGCTTGCCAATGTTTTAACCATAGTAAGCGTCATGCTGTGACATGTGAAGTAATGGCCCTGGCTGAAAACTTGACTGCATGATAAGTTGCGTCAGCTGAGAATTCAGCGGTTGCTATAAGTTTAGCAATATCTTGGTGCGCTCTAAGGTTGGAATTAGGGACATGTTTCCGTAAGAGGCGGAGCCATCTGAGAGAAGAACGAGTAAAGAAGAAGGCGGCCGTGAATGCTCTGATGGCTCATGCGTCAGACTGATGGGATCTGCGTAGGGCTAGCTCAGCTCGTTTTTCCTCTGGCTTTAATGCCTCCAGCGCTTCACTTGGAATGGAGGAGGACGCTAATCCCACTATAGGTTCATCTACCTCAGGAATATTCAACAATTTTGAGAAATCAGGGGCCAAATTGAAATATTTCCTGTCATATCCAGTCGGGGCCAGGTACACCGGTGCAGATGCCCACTGTTTCTGTACCAGGTCAGAGAACATGGGAGGAACTGGGGTCACCTCTACCTCAACTACTGGTTGGTTGAAAATTAGATCTTCTGGTCCCTCTTCTGAAGGAGCTGGAGTGGTAGAAGGGGTCGACTTGTTCAATGTTTTTTGCCTTAAACAAGAGAGATCTGAAAAGTTGTGGGCGGAATAAGCCTGTAAATACAGATTGATCAGGAACAAGCCCTCATCCTCAGACATCCCCCTTTCTAAGGAGTCCGCTTCCAACAGGGGCTCGCTGTCATGTATTGATCCTGAATCAATCTGTTCCATTTGCTCAATTTGATCCACTTCTTCCTCCTCCTCCTCAGTCGGCCCTTGGAGGGGCACTTCCCCTTGTAAATGTACCTGGGTATAGTGTTGCCCCGACCTGGTCAACGATATCAGCGATTGGGAATCATAATCAGAGGTTACATGATGTTCCCTGGTCAGAACTGCGTGTTGAAGACCTGTTGTGATTCCCTGGTGGATTGCCAGCTCCATCCAGGCCTTCATCCTCTCTGGAACTTACTCTGGAAGAATGTCGTCCTGTTGAAGATCGGCAGCCGTTGGAGTGAATGTAGCTTCGGAGCCCTTTGCGTGGTCAGTGTTCCAGGTAACTGGGCCTGTTGGCTTTGGGGAGCCAAGCTGCACCTAGATGAGAGGGAGAGATCTAGGGGAGGAGGAGGGAGGGAAGAGGTAGACGGACCTGGATTGGAGGAGGGAAAGTCCTGTGAGGCCCTGTGTGCCTCCTGTGTGCACTTATCTATCTGCTTTTCTAATGCTTTATGGCGCCTGTTGGCATTCCTTTCTGAAGCTTTAGAATTAACTTTAGCCTGCTTAGGTTTGTGCTGAGATTTGTCTTTGACCTTCAAGGATGACGTGTGAGAGCTGCTACCACCTGCCATTTCGATTGAAGGAATTACAGCATGCTTGTTATTCAAAGCAATACTGTGAAGGCGGTTGGCACACCCAGGGGCCTAATCTAAGGACAGACCGGTTGCCCTGATGTTTTTATTCCCCTTTTTTCTCTCTCTCTCTTTTTTTTAATACCTATCTATAATGAGTCATATCTTAGTAATAATATTTTATTGATATTAAATATTATACCGAATAATAATAATTGCGGTTGTTCTGTTGTTGTTGCTGTTGTTATATAATCACTAATATATATAGCTATATGTATACAAATATCAATTGAATAGCACGAGGCTAAAATGTTGAAAACCAAACAGCCAAATTGAGAATGCCTAAAGGCCCAAATTGATAAAGGTAGAGGCTTTCAACAGCTTCCCTGCACAGGCGGACAAAGGCCTAGGTGCTCGCTGTTGTGCCACTTGGTTAATTGGGCTGTGAGGGTTAAGCCAACAATTTAAATGTAGGAATAGCCTCGAATGTAGAAAAAACAAGACGAGGGTATAATGATCCCAAGAAAAACCTCTGCTCGGAACAGAAAGTACCTCATGCAGCACGAAATGAAATACAGTCAGCATGGCCACGAGGTCTTTGTAAGAAAAAATGGCCTCCGGTCATTAACTTTTTTGGCGCGCTCCCCAGCAGCAAACTCCCGCCATGTGAAGGAGTAGACTCCGAGGGCTCTTCCTATAAGGCTAAACGGCGGGGAAGGGTGGATGGCACTAAGCGTTTGAATCTTCCACCCCCAGGCGGTGTTCAGAGGAGGGAAGGAAAGTGATACGACTCCGTTGTGAGCAAAAAGCTCATGCTGCTGTTCAGAAAAAAGAAACTCTGCGGCTATCTGTCGGAATGGCAGGGGTAGAAAGAACGGTTGTGGGGAGGGGGCACGGAGCAGCACCGAAGCCTCCCTCTGCTTTGGGGCGCGAATCAGCGCTTCCCTGTAATGTGAGCGATCTCTGACTGCCTGATGTTAAAGAGCCAACATCGAGAGATCATAATGCAATTAGAAGGCCAAAGATTCTAAAGACAAGCTGATCAATTTTCAAACCTGCTAGTAAAGAAATGAATTTTCCTGTCTCGGCCAAGGAAGAAGCATAAGCACTGCCTATCCCTCACGAGGCTGAGCCAAAACGGGGAAATGCTGGGGAGGAGTCCCATGGAGGAGGAGGAGCGTTCCAGCAATTAAGCCCAGCCTAGACATGCAGAGACTGAAGCACCTCCCACTACTGGATGCTCTGAACAGCTCATAGGAGAACAAGGATCTTTACGTAGAGTGAAGGAGGGTAAAAGAGGCATGATAAAGGCCTGGAAAACCATTCAATAACAAAGAACCTTTTTCAGTCTTTCTCATGAGGCTAGAACTTGAGATCATCCACTGCAACTAAATGCAGGGAGATTCAGGACTAAGTATTTTTTCACATAATTATACTACGGAGTTTGCTGCCAGCAGCTATGGTAAAAATAGAGAACTGGAATAGGCTTAAAAGCGGATTGTCCAAATTAATGAGAGATCAGGCAATCAAAAGCTACTATGGCAGAGAAAGTTTACTGTCAAGGAAGCCAGATTCACTTAACAATGGTATTATAGCTTAAAACAACTGTGGCTAAGAAGGTTGTAAAAATGAGGCAAAACTCACTTAACGATCTTGCTTAGCAATAGAAATTTTGGGCTCAACTGCGGTCATAAGTCAAGGACTACATGCACAATCATGGAAAATATAGTATGGAAAATAAGATAATCCAGCTTTTAAATGAAATAGTTACATGTCTTTACTATGAACACAGCTTGGAAACCTGATTTAGAGATACAGGACCAACTTTGTGGTAACAGGCATTAGAATCAACACAACTTTTTTTTTAATTTTACAAAAACTTCTATTAAATATTAAAAAGATAAATACAAAATATAAAATACAAAAGTTTTTGTTAAAAATGAAAAACACTATACACATTACAAATTAATTAGATGGTGCTTATATAGAAAACATTATTCTAATACTTATTTTATATATCTGATTATTACTCAGGATAAACTTACTCTAAAATTAAAAGAAAAGGAAGACTCAAAGTACTATACAAAGTACTATACAATCTGGGAAACTGGTACAAATGGATAAACAATAGAAACCAGCGAGTAAATAAATAAGAAAGGAATAGTATAAAGAGGTCAAAACCACAACTTAAGGTGCTGAATAGAAGACTCAGGTTCAAGTCCACTCTCGGCTATGAAAACTTGGTGACTTTTTGACAATTATTCTGCCTTACTTACCAACTTACTTCAGAAAGTGATTGTTATTGTCATGATTAAAAATTACAGGAGCATGTGTTATTTATGCCAACGTGAGATGTTGGGATAAAAACAAGATTGATATTGAACAAATAAACCGTATCAGTTTATAATAGCAAACTCCTTTTACATTCTCCCATGACCAATATTGGACTCCAATGCCATTAACTTTGATCACTTTTGGAGGAGCCGCTGAGAATTGCAATCTCAATGGTTAGAACAGCAGCAAAATAACTTGGGAAAGTCCAAATAACAGGGGTCCCTAACCTCTGATCCAAGGACCGGCACCGGTCAGCGCATGCCAAAAACTGGGCCACACAAACAAGCGAAGCCCCATCTGTGGGATGCAGACAGCACATAAAACCACACCACCTCCGGTCCACGGAAAAATCTCTCTCCATGGAACTGGTCTCTGGTGCCCAAAAGGTTGGGAGGCACTGCTCTAGGAAACAGAATGCCATAAAGCAACACTATAGAAAATGTTTTATTTCTACAACCTGCAAAGTAAATATTTTAACAGCACATTAATATTTATTGGGTTACTGCACAGAATACAAAGTTAAACCCACAAGTCAGGTTTAACTCTTAATGAGTCAAAGCAGTTTTCTTTATGGTATTATGGAACTGGTTTATCACTATCTTTTCCGCTATATTTTTTCTACTTTCCAAGCTAGTCTAGACCAGTGGTAGGATTCAAAATTTTTTACTACTGGTTCTGTGAGCGTGACTTGGTGGGCGTGGCAGGGGAAAGATACTGTAAAATCTCCAGTCAAAAGTGGTATTTGCCGGTTCTCCGAATTACTCAAAATTTCCACTACCGGTTCTTCAGAACTGGTCAGAACCTGCTGAATACCACCTCTGGCCTAGACCCTTAACATTTCAGATGAGTACAAAGCCAGATTAACTTGCACACTATCAAATTTGCACTAGTCTACAAATAAATCACTTCAATTTCTCTTATTTTAAACCACCTAGAGTAAGGGTTATTTGGGGACTTCTTTCAATATTTAGATTGGGTTGCAAATAGTCAACCTAATTTGGGGGATAAGGAGATAACAGGGCTTATTCCAGAATTTTTTAAAAATGGCTAAACATTAAAAAAAAACTCAGGGAAAACAACTGACTTCTGATGTTGTTTCAACAGACTAGGGAACAATACAATCATGGACACAAGATATCAACCTCAAGTACAGTAGATGGGTCATATTCTATGCTAGAGATAAATAGGCAAGAGAGTGATATCTATTTGGATAAAATCCTTCTGATTTTGGCTGTTATATTTTTATTCCCATTATGAGTAATATTGTTCAGTTCTTGTCCCACATCTCAGAAAAGAAAAGGTGGAATTGCAAAAGATACATGTTACTACTAAGATAATCCAGAAGTAGAATGTCCTCTCTAAAAAAAGGTATGGTGTTAAGGCCTTTTCAATTTCGGGAAAAAAATACAATATTAATGGAATAGGTTTTGTCTCCTCTACCAATCAGATTTAGTCAAAGAAGTTAGATAGTAGGCAAGAATAGAGATAACACTAGTATAGTTTAGACACTTTCAACATATGGAATTTACTAAATGAAAATGAATTGTTCTGCTGATTTTTAAACGATGATCAATCTAAGTTTGATAATTGGCAGGTAACCACAACACTCTTTCACTTCAATGTGTCTCAACAAAGAGAATTTACTTCTAAGCAAACCAACCGAAAATGCAATAAACATGTTAATTTTTAAAATGCCACTTGATTATGAGTCAGAAGCAGGCCGCTCTGGGGGAGAAGGTGGCATACTTGGAATTACGAAGACAGTTTAAGTACACTTATCGAGTATTTTAAAGATGGATTGGCTGTCACAATCAGCACATTGGGATATAAGGCATCACATTAATAGAAGTTAAATTTAGCCTTTGCCATCACTTTCTTCTACCATAATGGAATATTTGTGGAGGCCAAACTACATTGTTGCAAATAAAAGCTAGACATTAGTACTCTACTGAATATCACTTCTCAGTTTATTATTACAGGAATATTTTAAAATATAGCTGGGGAAGGAGCAAAGTTTCTTGATTCACTATGTTGCCTATGTCTGGGTTGCTTTTCACTCAACATATTTTGAGACACTAGCTACTTTATATTACCATAGCTCCACACAGCAAAAGAGCAAGATATAGCCATAAAGTTGCATGCTCTTTTCACTACTCATCCTATAGCCTGGCTTTAAAACCAGCTTATTTACTTTAAAACTTTAATGCCAAAGTCTAGAATCTATATTATACAAGCAACATCTGAATTAAATGGTTCTATTTTCAACCATTTTAAAAATAATATTTACTGAAGATTAATTGCAATTTAGGATTCAAATATGATACTGAACAGCAGCTAATAAAACTTGAAACGTAACAATTATAATCTGTCCCAGATATGCTAGGAGAGGTTGGTTATGTAAGACAAATACTTACTTCTAAGCTTTGCAAAGGCCCTTTCACTTTTCTAATCTTCTTCTGAATGTGTTTCCTACACTTAAAGATAAAAGCTCTAAAATAAAATCCGTCAAACAACAACTAGTTTCTCCAATGGAGCCCAAGAAAAGCAATATTTAAGGGGCTCTTGATGTTCTGAGCTTGGTTGTTTTCTTGCATATGTTTCATATCATATCCAGGGGTGGGACTGGTTCGGGTGAACCGGTAGCTTCAAGGATCAGCTGTGAGCGAACTGTTCACTCCAACGATCAGCTGTTGGGCTCACACGCCAGTCTAGTCTATACTTTATATCTTGGTTTTCAAGCTCAGCTGATTCACGCAGCACAGCGGATTGCCACACATCAGCTGTTTAACACAGATTGCTGCAGAAGGTCAGTAGCAAATGCTCTGCATGTGTGCAAACCGCATGTTGCACGGGTTTAATTGCACTCCTGGTCATATCATCGTTGCTAATGAAGATGCTGTCTAGCACTGATGATGTGACCTAGTCTGGGTCATGAAATGTTTGAAAGAAAACAACCAAGTTCAGAGAGCATCAATTAGGACCCCTCATTTCAACCCTGAGCTACAAATATTCTCCTTTATTGAAAGCAACATAGAACTTATTTTTCTTGCAAAAAATTAATGGGATTTTTCAACTGGACATCTTGCTCATTACCATAAATGCAAAGTGTAAATTAGTTACACTACAAGGCCAAATCAGTTTCTCTAACATTTTCAACATGAGGCAATCATATTTGTACAGTGTTTGTTTTTTAACAAAAGCAAAAGCACTGCAGCCAAGGTGTTGACACGTTTTTAGAATTATATGCTTATAATATATCCAAACTCTTCCATCCATAAACACACTTCCACAAAGCAGTAATTTCAAACCATTCTATCTAATAGAAACTCGGCCTCCACTATGATTCAGCCTGAACTTTATGATTTTCATTAAGGGCCTTTTATATGCCCTGCCAATAATCCAAATATATTTCATGGAAATATAACAGGAATCCTCTCAAAGTTGTTTTGTTTGCTTATGCAACTTGTACAAAAATGTTTACCCTTTTCTTAGCATGGTGGCAGCATATTTTCTCTTTCTATTTTGCTACTTTCTCTTTCTCTTTTCTCTTTCTCTTTCAGCTTTTGCTACTTGGGGATCATTTGTGTTGCTACTTTTTAGATGCTTGCTCTTTTAAAAGAAAACTTATTTTTTTAAAAAAACTGATTTCCATTTATATTTATCCTTCTATTTATAAATTTTCTTTCATGATTTATTCTTGCTGGTGGCCACTTGGATTGACAATAATGAGAAAATGCAATGAGAACCCAATAAATAAATACAGATTTCACTTAATAGTAATTTAGTCTTTTCTTCATAAATCAAGAAAATGCAAACAAAAGTTAACTATTTGGGCACAGAATATGCTAAAGCAAACGTGAGTGGGAGGGTTGAAGGATTTTGCTGCTTCTTTCCTTCTTAAAACATTAAAAAATTAAAGGGCATTAAAATTGTTGGGGTTTGTTTTCAAAATATGAACTCGTATTGAAGACCTACATTACAGATGGAGCTATGTTTCTATCATCAATATAACAGAAAAGAACTCAGTCATTTCTTAGCAATCTCAGAACATAAAATTCAGCAATAACATTGCAGGGGGCTTTTGGGGAAAAAAACAACAATTCCAGAACTGAGCAAATCTGGAGCATTTTAGCCTTGGGGGTCACAGTTTAATCATACAAATACCGGTAACTCCTGAATTTACAATCACAATTGAGACCGGAACTTCCATTGCTAAGTGGTGAATCATGCCCAATTTTAGGACTTCTGCCTCAGTCATTAAGTGAATCGCACACCGTATCACATAATCATTAAGGAAATCCAGTTTGGTTCCCAATTGTGATCATGTGACCCTGGTACACTAAATCTGTAGTAAATAAATGCCAGTTGTCACATGACCAAATTTTAAATCACATGACTGTGATGGCAACATTGTTACCCTTGTAAATGCAAGGACCAGTTTTAAGTCACTTTTTTCAGTGCTATTACAATTCTGGTCATTAAACCAATATAAAACTTGTATCAAAGTCTACCTGTACCTAAAAATCCATTCTTGTACACTGCAGACCTATCTCTTGCAATGTTAAAAGCATAATTCTAAATTTACAATATCGATACATCTTTTACATTGTTTACATATACAACATTTTAACCATAATGCTTACTGCAGTTGCTTTTATTTTACACGGTAAAGCAGCACCAACAATAAAGGACAACAATAATGGTGAGCATCAATAATACATTTAAAGATGAAAACAACCTACCTTTCCAGAACTGTAACAAACTGTTTTTGGAGTGATTTTCCAAAAATAGTTAAAAGTATAATGCTACAAAATTTAGATGTTTGTGTATTTTGGCTTTATTATGGGCTTGGTTATACTATACCGAATTGCATTCTTAATTTACACAACACACTTATCAGGAATATTTAATTTCTTAATATAGACAGGTTATAAAAAACAAAACCTATAATTCTTTTCATGTTTCTCAGATCAAAAATATAGTTGATTATTTAGTGTGGAAAAGCAGAGGGACCTTTATAATGACTAATGGATGTTTTTAGATATGTGTCTACACCACTAATTAGAGAGCATCCATAATAGCACTTCCTATCATTGGGGTGCAAGTAAACAGCAAAGAAAAATATTTTCATATAATACTTGTAAATGAATAGTAGATATAAACTATTAATTTGATCCTACTGTGATTTTAAGATTCAAGGAAAACAATCTAGTTAGAGAAACAATAACAGTGCTTGCCTCCTACCTTTTAACTGGTTATGTTTGCAGATTCAAGATTGGAAGTGAGTGGTACATACAGAAATGCAAGTCAGTCTCAAAAATCCTGCTCAGAGTTGTAACTGGAGCATATGGAACGTTCTGCTATTAAATGAACAAACAAATCAGATTATTAGTCTAGTTGATTTTTTTTAACAGAAAATTATTAATAAAGGGGCCACGCTGGTTACACTAACGTAAACCTTGTGCAAATACATACAGCAAGCAGTTCTTCTGTAAAACCACCACATGGTACACAATTCAACTGAAACAGCAATTAATTCTACAATTTCTTAATTCTGGAGTCAAGTTCAACTAAATATCAGATTCCTGACCCAGACACATTTTGACCCAACTATTAATTTGTCAATTTTCTTATCCAGAAATTTCAGCTTGTTTTTAATGTGTTTTTTTTACTATAAGTTGAGCAAGCAACCAAACAACATCCAACACAGCAACCATACAGAACTTTATCATACTGAAATCTAAATCTTTTCAGAGTTCAAGCACACTGATGAGCTTCTGAATGATTTCCTGAGAATAGCACGAAAACATACGTGTGATTCACATTCATCAGAACAGAGGTCCTATCCAAACTGATTTCAAAGTTGCAAAATAGAATTCTAATATTCTATTAAAATACTTCTCCCCATGCATGCACAATGCTACTGAAGAAAGTGTTTGGGCCTAAGCTATTATGTGGTGCATTCTTATTTCAGGAAAAAGAGCTATTTTAAACCAACACTGATGTTCATAGCTGTTTGGCTTCTTGGGAAAGGAGCAAAATTGAAATAAAAATAGTTTGAACAGTTCAGTAGACTACAAACTTTGGCAAGAAATAAGATGTATTCATTATTTAGAAGGATTCTTTTACTACAGTCCGGTGATAGGTTTGACAGCACCACATGTCATATATGACTTAGGCAGATGTGAATCTAATTTTCCATCATGTGGGAGGCAACTGGGAAGCTATGTAAAATCAATACATAATTTAAATTCTTGAGTATGTATGACAATTTAAAAGTTAAAATCATTCCTCGACTAAAGTATCTCCAGTTAAGTTTAATTAAACTCAGAAATAAAACATTTTGGTAGGGAACATTAGCACTTTACAAAATCCTCACATACATCAATCTTTGAGATGTCAATCTTTGAGATGCTTTCCCCAACTTGTCACAATCCAGATGTACAGCGATCTCACTCCCAAAATTACCTGCCAAAGCAGCTATTTGTAATAGAAAGCACTTTGTTTATACAGATGTTTTTAGAACTGGCATCTTTTAGCTTTTCCTATTATATTCACTGATATACCTTTTCACAATAACACCTAGCATAGTACTACGTGGGATTTTGCAACACTTAAGTTTAATCTTAACACCAATTATAACTTTCACAAGCTCAAGTGTTAAACTGCTTTTAACACCTCTACAATCCTGTACTTGATATGACAAGGGAAAGGAGACAGCAGTGGAATAAGGGGTTATCTAGATATTTAAGAAAAATACCATCTTGAAACATTCAGAAGCACACCTTTTAAACATCTAACCACTTCTAGAACTACATCAGTTTTATATTAGATACTATAAGCTTCTATCATCCATCTAAAATCAGTCACCCAACAATATTCCCTACTTCATCTGTTCAGACTCATACAACAAATTAAGAGATTTGTGGTTGGATCTAACATTTATTCATCTGCAACAGGTGACAAAATAAAACAAGCCGCTTGCCATGACTTTTTCTAGATTAATTTAAGATAACATAAAAAGGTTAAAAAAAGAACATCCCAATTTCTGAAAAGGTAAACATTAGGTCAATGACCTTTATAGATTTTAAAAATGCCCACAAACAGGTATTTAAATGTCAGCACAGATGTTATTTCCTTACACTTCCCAAAATACTGTATTCTTTTTAAAAAGTCACTCAGCAAATATCCCAGAGAAACTTGTTAAAGTAATGGGATAAGCATACAGCTAAAACCACAGGAAACATAGGCTCCAAAAAGCATCTGTAGGTGGATTGATGTTAGGTTGCTCATAAATGGCCTATACCAGAAGGGTGTAAGTTTGCCAGTGACTTTAAAGTAGTTAAAAAGAAGACTGGGAGGGCACAGAAGAGCTACAAAATGTTCTTTACAGATGGAGGACCACAACTAAAATTATAGTTCAAGGAAAGAGAAAACATAGTAGGTAAAAAACACCTGTAACTTCATACATGACTTGATGGGTCCCAAGCTTGTATTGATAGACAACAGAAGGAACATTAGAAGGATGGAGTTTAGAAAGTTAAAATGCTCAGTTAAAATCTTCAATAGTAGATGCTAATTGCTAAGTAATGAAATAAAGAAATAGTGTCTAGAAATTTGGCTGTTGCAAAAACAGGTTTCTAAATTGTTCTTATAAATGTCAAGCTCAATACTAGTTATTTGCTTCTGATCAAATCCCTGGAAAAATGAAAGTCTCTATTCCAAGCTTCAATGGTTTTAGCTACGTACCATAACCCAAATATACCTGCCATTATTGTGTCATAGCAATTGCCATGTGAACTTGAAAAGCATTTTTGATTATTAAAGAACTAAGGTGGCATTCCCAAATGTTTTACTAGAAATTCTGAATTGCGCTCTTAGTAGGAATACATCTAGAAAAACACAGAAACCAGAGCATTTGGGGTTATTTTCTTCTTTCCCTGTCTCCCAACATGTAAACTAACTATAATCTTGTTCTGACTCAAACCTTGTTCCAAGGAAACAAACAGGAAACAGAGGTAACAGCAAAACCTTTTAATGATTCTTTACGAATTCCGTTCCTTCACGGTTAAAAGGCTGTTTCAAACTAATTGTCTCAGATAAGAACGAGCCTTGCAAAAGTTGTGCAAGGCTGCCAAGAACACTAGATAAAGTTACTAAGAAATGTTTCAAACACAAAGAGTCTCCAAATATAAACCAAGATACTCCGAGCATCCACAAGGCTTGAGTGCAAAAACTTCTTTGCTTCTTGCAAAGAACTCCAGTTTCTCAGCTGGCTTTTATCTCTTAAGGGAGGGGCCATCACCTTTCAGCCTTACTCCCGAGTCGCCCATGCTGCTGCAGCTGCTCCTTCCTTCGAGCAACCCTGCGCGCATGCACACTGGGCACAGGCTCCTCGGGGGCCTCTTCCTCACTGCTGCCAGCCTCCACACTCTCCAAAGGCAGCACTCCACTCCCTGATGGTCCTGGCCCTGCATCACACGCAGGCCCCTCATCTGAGTCCTCGCTCTCCGAGACCTCAGCCATCCGTACCAGCTGCCGGCGAACCACAACACAAAGTTGTAAAATGGGGCAAAACTCACTTTACAAATGTTTCACTTAGGAACATACATTTTGGGCTCAATTGTGGTTGTAAGTTAAGGACTACCTGTGCTACAAAAGAGATCAACAACTGCGAATTTTAAGAAAATGTATATATGGCAGATGCAAAATTCAAATCATATATGCCTCTTTCTCCTTTTTGTCATAGTGGGGCAAAAGCCATTTGCACAACTGTCCTTGTAATGGATGAGTTTGGTCTCCCAAACTTTGCTTTAGACTTCTAACTGCCTGATTGCTTGCATTGCCATAATAGACTTAGTATTTTTTCCTGGTTTAAAAAAATGTGTATTTGGGGGGTGACGCTGGACTTTAGAAAAACAATCCTTTGATTATTTGGATTTTTCTGTATGGAATAGGAATAGAAATAGGAATAATGGGAATAAAATGGAATAGGAATTAGAATAGAATGGAATAGAATAAGGAATAGAATAGAATAAGGAATAGAATAGAATAGAATAGAATAGAATAGAATAGAATAGAATAGAATAGAATAGAATA
>JANHFN010008185.1:43525-57565 GCA_032468175.1 Toxicocalamus goodenoughensis
ACATTGTAAGCCGCCCTGAGTCTTTGGAGAAGGGCGGCATATAAATAAAAATAATAATAATAATAATAATAATAATACCCACGCCAGAAAGACCTTGGGGGACAGTTTCATTTGACTTCATCACTGAATTGCCACCATCGAAGAGTGCTACACCATTTTGGTGGTGGTGGATATGTTGACTATAATGGCCCACTTTATTCCATGTGTGGGCCTTCCTACGGCCAGGATAACGGCCCAGTTGTTTTTCTCCCATATTCCAGTTGCATGGATTACCAGACTGAATAGTATCAGATCGGGGGGGTACAATTTACAGCACGCTTCTGGCAGACCCTGCTTGTGAAACTGCAGGTTCAGGCATGTCTGTTGTCCGCCCATCACCCCGAAACTGATGGGGGACAGAGAGAGTGAATGCTATTATGGAGCAGTACCTCTGCTGTTTCAGCAATACTCAACAAGACAATTGGGTGGAAGTGCTGCTGATGGCAGAATTTGCTTACAACTATGCTCAACATGCATCCACCTGTGTCCCTGTCTTTGCCAACTGGTTTTCATCCACGACTTTTTCCTTTAGCCCCTTCTGACTCCCCAGTTCCGGCAGTGGATACATTCTTGCAAGAGTTAAAAGCCATGCACCACATGGTCCAAGACCATCTAGAGAGAGCCAAGGAGGATTACAAACACTTTGCAGACTGACATCGTCATGATATTCTGCCTTTAGCAGTAGGCGATCAGGTGTGGCTCTCTACTCAATACTTACCGACAATGCGGCCATCGAAAAAGCTCGATCACTGGGTCCTTTTCCGGTCAAGGCATTGATCAATCCTGTGGCTTTTCATCTTTCCCTGCCTGGACCATGTGTATCCATCAGTGGTGGTATTCAAAAACTTTTACTACCGGTTCTGTGGGCATGGCTTGGTGGGTGTGGCCATGTGACTGGATGGGCATAGCTTTTTTTGCAGCCTCCACCCATTTTTGTGAGCTTCTTAGCCAGAGGAGCCTCTGAGGGGCGTTTTTGCTCCCCCAAGGCTCCTCTGGGGCTCTGGAAGAAAAGGAACAGAGCATGGGAGGGGCTGAGCTCCTCCCTCTATTTTTTGCCTTCCTGGGCCTCAGCAAGGGAAATCCCGGCATAGCTGATCTTATCTACAGCTGATTATTGGGAGGGAAAAAAAGAAATACCTTAGGCGAATGTCAGGCAGGTGGGTGGGCTGAGCGAGCATTGGGAAGGAGGGTGACTGGGTGGGGGGCGTGGCCAGCCAGAACTTACTACTGGTTTGGCGACCCATGCCAAATTCTTGCTACCGGTTTACCCGATCTGTTGCGAACCAGCTGAATACCGCCACTGGTATCCATCCTGTTTTTCATCGCTCCCTGTTAGTCCCTGTGTTGGGCGACAGCCTGCATAGATCAGCTCCACCACTGTTGGGCCTGGTAGCCCTTCGGAGAGGCGGAGTATGAAGTGGATAGCATCTGAGATACACGCCATTTGCTGGGCCAATTTCAGTATTTGGTGGCATGGAAATGTTATGGACCAGAGGACTTCACCTGAGTCAATGCCACTGATGTTCATGCTTCTCGTTTGGTCCATGACTTCCACGCTCCATTTCCTCAACGTCTTCGTCTGCCTAGTCCTGGGAGAGGGGGATAGTGTCATGCCCCTGGAGGAGACTGACTGAGGAAGAGGAGGAACAGCCAACAGGGTTTGGAAGTGTGGCTCCAGAGGTGGTGGAGGAGGCTGGGGAAGGGCAGAGGCTGGCTGAGCAGTCAGAGGAGGACCCAGGGCCATCCCCTATCCATCCTAGGGCACACAGGGAGGAGAGGATCAGGGTAAAATGTGGTCTACTTGGGAGGAGAGGGCCATGGTCCTCTTCATGGGTTGCAGGTGTGAGATCTGCATAAAAGGTTGGACCTGCATGCTAACAGGCGCTGGAGACAAATTAATGTTTTATTTCTAAAGAAGGCTTATCCTGTTGGCATTCTTCCCACAGACTGTGCCTGGTTTTCTTCCTGAAGTTGGCCATTATCTATCCTGGTCTGTCGAGGAACTTTATTCAATGCGGTTTGTTTTTGTTTTTTACTTCGTTATCAGCTCTTTGAAGGTGAACTGTGTTTCTTGCCTTTGAAATGTTATTTTGAAAATAGTTTACTCCTCCACTGTGAACAATTAACAGTGAAGCCAGGTTGAAGGCATTAAAGGACTTTTAGTTACATTTTGGATTTTGTTGTATTTCTGATATACTCTGGATCATCACACCCAGATTGTTTGGGGCAATATGCAAATAATACTTACATTGTAAACCATAGAGTTCTTTCTATAAAGCGCTATGAGGCAGTATATAGGCCTAAATCTGTATTGAAATAGATTTCCTATTCTTATCAGTGTGGATCTAAGATCTGAAATCTAATGGAAATTTGAAGCTATCAATCACTGTAGCAATAACCAATTGTAAAACAAATAAACAAACCATGATTTTAGAATCAATTTGTCATTGTCCAATATGGATTTACTGCTTCATTTGTTTCGGCATTTCCCATTTTGAAGTGAAGATGCACCACTGTAATCTCTTGGTGCTTCGTTTGTGAAATAAGACACTAGTATGTGGATGGGCTTTTGAGAATGCCATGGATATGGCATTTCCTGCCAGTGGTTTTATTTCCCTCATTTATCTAAGAATGTCTGAAGAATGAAATGTTTACATTCTCTGATTGTTATGAGATGTTGGAGATGTTCAGTCCTCATTAGGGATGTGTAGATCAGTCTGAATATGTCAATGTTGAAGCATTTCCTTATTATTGCACATGTCAAATTATTTTAGCAAGAAAATTTCATTTATTTTCAAGGGAATGTTTCCTGATAAACACAGTGTATACACATTGTGTGTGGGCTTGTATGAGTGTGTGAAATGTTAAAAGAAGCACCTTGCCATTGCAACACTCACATCTTCTGCACATGTGTTGTCAGCATATGCAAAAGGGATGGAGCTACTTGTATTATTGCACTGGAACCTACAGATACCTCTCTATACAACTTTCATTGATAAAATATTCAGCAGAACCCCAGCTAGTATTTGTGCCTTTATTAATATTACTTTAGTTATTAGGAGCCCACTATCACCTGAAGCATTAAGGTAATTTCAGTTATCAATGTAAAATAGGAGGGGCGTGTGTCCTTCTGTGAATGCAAAGTATCTGTTCTGACCCAAACCTTGTTCCGAGGAAACAAACATGAAACAGAGGTAACAGCAAAATCTTTTAATGATTCTTTACGAATTCTGTTCCTTAAAAGGCTGTTTCAAACTAATTGTCTCTGATAAGAACGAGCCTTGCCAAGGTTGTGCAAGGCTGCCAAGAATACTAGATAAAGTTACTAAGAAATATTTCAAACACAAAGTCTCCAAACACCAACCAAGATACTCCAAACGTCCACAAGGCTTGAGTGCTAAAACTTCTTTGCTTCCTGCAAAGAACTTTGGTTTCTCAGCTGGCTTTTATCTCTTAAGGGAGGGGCCATTACTTTGCAGCCTTACTCCCGAGTCACCCATGCTGCTGCAGCTGCTCTTTCCTTTGAGCAGCCCTGCATGCACACGCACTGGGCACAGACTCCCTGGGGTCCTCTGCATCACTGCTGCCAGCCTCCACAATCTCTGAAGGCAGCATTCCACTCCCTGGTGGTCCTGGCCCCATCGCTGCATCAAATGCAGGCCCCTCATCTGAGTCCTCGCTCTCAGAGACCTCAGCCATTCGCACCTGCTGCTGACAAACCACAACAAATCTGTTTAGACCAGGGGTATCAAACTCACAGCATCATCATGTGACATATTGTGACTTTTTCCCCCTTTGCTAAACTGAGTGTGGGCGTGGCCAACACATGATGCAACCGCCCCATAGGTCGTGAGTTTGAGAACCCTGATTTAGACATAGACCTATTTACATCAGCAAAACACCATCCACTTTACTGTAGCACCAAGTAATAAGCACCTATTTAGTAGGCCTGCAAAACTAAGTTCTAAGATGTAACAAACAAAAACTGTACTACTTAACATAAGAACATTTTTAATCTGTATCTACACTAGTGCTATAAAACACTAGTAGTTCTCTTTAGCTAGATTTTGATTGCAAAGTGGAAGTGCTTCCACTAAACCAGTTTATATTCTCTCAATTATATTCCTCTTCAAAGAGAGGACTTTGATAATATTTCTTCTGCAGGTCCCATATAAACCAATCTGACCAATTGCTAACAGTTATAATCCCTCTGCTGGAATTAGCTTCTTGCAATTAAATACAACATATGCAGAAATGTTTTCAAGCATTTTACACCCTGCAAATAAGAGAACATGCTTGGAATCCCCAAAATATTTGTAATGCTTCATGGCTCAACAGCTCCCCCACCATTACTGGGCTGACAGTGTAATTCCAATCAAATATTTACTAAGAATAAAGCCCTGCTGAGTTCAATGGGGCTTATTCCAAATATGCATTCTTCAAATTGCAATCCAAATCTCAGCAGCCCTTACTAAAAATCAGCCGAATCAAGCAAGGCAACTCTGGAAAGCTACAGTTGCTTTCTATCTGTATAATTTGGCACATAATATAGAAACACAGCTCTAGTTGTAATCCATTAGATGTTGGAATCCCCACAATTTGACAACAAAGCCTGCTGAGCTAGTAACATGGGCTGATCTTCAAATACTGGCAGCATTTTCCAGTTCTTTTCTCTGCAGAAAGGGATAAAACAAACCCACCTGCTGCATTCTTCTACATTCCCTTTTGTTTGGTATTTTATTTCACATGCTCGGTTACTTTTTTAAAGAAAAATAAAATAGAAATAGGCTTATGCTTTCTAAAAGGTGTTTCTTGTTCTTTTCTTTGCAAGAATGTCATCAGTCACAAGTTTTAACGTAATGTGGGAGATAATCCAGTGCACCAAACTATATAATCTAGACCTCTGGCTGGGGAATTCTGGGAGTTCAAGTCCACCAGGCTTGAAGTTGCCAAGATTGGAGGCCCCCAATCTAGATATTAACTTTCACAAACCAAATTCAAAGTGCACATTTTGAGACCCTTTTATTTGAACCCAAAATAAAAAGTTCGGTGCCTAGACATTTAAGCAACAAGCATTAAAAAACAAACCCTGAGGAATAATATTCACATTTAAAAGATCGAACTATTTGGCTCAAACTAAAATATTGAGAAATTCCATTTATGTGCATTCTTAACATGAAAGCAAGGTCAGCAAAGAGTGGGGAAAAAATCAGCAGCAGATAAGCAAAGTGATGGATAGTGCCAAATGCATGGCTAACTACTAAGGAATTGCTCTGAGAAGAAACCACAGCTCAAATAAAATGTAAACAAAACTATCACCTGCTCTGATGGCTTGGTAAGCGTTTTAGGTGTGACAAAAGGCCCCTGGCTTATCAGTCAACATACAGTATTCTTGCTCGGAGCCAAACACCAAGAAGAAAACAGATGTGAAGAAAGGAGTCTCACAATTCATCTGGTAATTAAATGTCGTGGGCAATGTTTCACTACAAAGGAATGGCATCAATGTTCATCCAGAAACCATAACCTAATAATGAATATATAGAAAAGGTAAAACGTGACATTGGATTTTGTTCAGGCACTGCAAGGGACAAATTCTGCAGAAGTGGAACAAGCAACTGGCCCACTTTTCCATCGCTAAGGACTATTTCCCAAAATGCTCCCTAACTTAAAAGCATAATACTTAAGTATTTGTTTATTCTAATTGGAAGCCCAAACCAGCATTCTTTACCAGGTGGTCTGTAACAAAAATGGACCTAATGAAAAACTATCCTTTTCAAATGTAGGTCTATTTTTATACAAGACAATTTCCATCTTTGCTCACCATCATGCAATAAGTCATCTTCTGTGATTCATTCTTTAAAACCAAGGCTGTAGGAGCATTTGAAAGTAATGACTCAGTATCTATTTAATCAAGGGACAACAGTTTTAGTCAAGTAATAAGCAAAAGATGATGCTGATCTGGTCTTCAGATAAAGTTTTTCCCCTTGGTTTGCAATTTAGAATCATTACATACACACGTTCATTCTCTTGTTCATTTTGGAATTCTAATTTCATACAAACATTCATGAGGTTCTGCTTAAGCTGTTTTTAATCATAACATTCAGCATTTCTTATGCTACACTTACACAGTCCAGATGGCTTATTTCTTATAACCTTTTACATTATAGGTATCTACAATTTTTGCTACTTCAAACCAAATGTAGACCAATCACTTTATATAAAAAGCTTTTCAGATCAGTATCTGCTTTAGATCCAGAATCAACCATTTCTATTACACTGACAGCTGTATTTTGTTTGTACATCACAATGCAGGCTCAATGTTAAATATGGTGGACTCCGTTTGAAAGTATACCTTTACCACACTCAGCAAAACATGAACTTTCAAGATTAATTAAGGAGCAATAATTACTATACACAATTACTATAATTACTACATCAGGATGTAGGACAGTCTAATCTTGTGCTGAAATTTTATTTAAGGATGCACAAGGTACAGAGGTCTTAGCTTTCCCAGAGCCCCAAAATAGGTCAGTGACTTAAAGAAAAGGGACTAATAAGAGAACATTTTTACTAAAAACAGCTAGAAATGGCAGGAAAGTAAAGAAATATAATAAAAGCAATTTTTAATTATTAGTTTGCATAGAACATTGTTTAAAATAAGCATTACAAGAATCTGGTCAATGGCTCAATCCAGTTTGTGTAATTGCCATTCATTTAATGAGATGAAACCTCTGCCATTTCCAATCAAAAGGCGTTAGATATAGCCATAATTTATACTTACCTAATTTAGAAAATGCAATGGTGTCAATGTTTTTAATATTTATGTATGCACTACAGATTATTTCTGAGACGCTTGCATGTATATGCACCTAGATACCTATGCATATAGCTAATTGCTGGTTTTGGCCTGCCTCACTTTTTCCTTACTTGTATTCAATTTGCTGCATCTGCATTTAGCTTTCAATTACACTGAATGCTATTATACTTCACTGAGAATAATCACCACTCTATCTAAACCACCAAGTTGAGAAATTCCCCTCCAGCCCACTTATAAGAACTCATGGTCCCGGACTTTCACTATTTTCAACTAGAATCATTTTCCCCCTCCTAAAAAAATGAAGTAAGACTCATCAACTCCATTTGTGGCCTTCAGCAACTCAAGATTCCTTCTAGCATCAATTTGGTTGGAAAACCAATTTGGATTCTACAGTAATTTAGCAAAATGGTATACAGGGAATAAAATAGCTCACACTTGTATTCCCAAAAGTAATTGTGCATACTCATAAGAACCCCACAGGGGGCTGCTTTGGGCCCCTATAACTGCTTCCCCCAGGTTCAATTTTTATTTAAGAGAAGAGTCACTAACCTAACTGAATTGGCAGAATTCAAGTTTCCCAGCAAGATTTAATCCAGGTTTGTTTCCAATATTTCAACAAACAAATGTAAAAGGTGACTATAAGGGTATTGACTTTAAAAAGCTTCAGCTAAACATGGGGTTTACTCCAACACAAGACTGCAATGGTTTGTAGTTTTAACATTATAGTCAGCATACTAATATAAAGATTTTTTTAACTGGAAGTGCTACAGCCACAATTGCACAACCTGCTCAAAGAAGTGTGTTGAAACCTACCTGCCTTCCACCCAAATCTATCAAGTCTTCCTGGTTCCAGAATATCCTTAACTCTGCTAAGTGCTTTTCTGGAAACTCATTCAGTTCCTTGTCCTAGAGCAGGGGTCTCCAATCTTGGCCAACTTTTAAGGCTTGTGCACTTCAACTCCCAGAATTCCAAGCTGGCTGAGGAATTCTGGGAGTTGAAGTCCACAAGTCTTAAAGTTGCCAAGGTTTGAGGCCCTTGTTCTAGAGCAGCATTTCTCCAACCTTGGCCAACTTTAATGTTCATAGACTTCTTCAACTCCCACAAATCCCCAGCCACTTTTGCTGGGAATTCTGAAAACTGAAGTCCATACAAACACAGCTTTAAGTAGCCAAGATTGAGAAACCCTGCTTTACAACACATCCTATTCCAAACTAGTGGTTAGAATGCAGTACTGCAGGGATACTTCTGCTGGCTGCCTGCCAGCAGGCAGTTAGAGTCTCACCCAAGATTGATTCAAGCTTTCTATCCTTCTGAGGTGGGTAAAATGAGGACCCAGTTTGTTTTGGGGACAATTATATGCTGACTCTGTAAATTGCTCAGAGAGGGCTATAACGCAGTATATAAGTAAATGCTATTGCTATCCCAGCCCCTCAAGCTGTGCAGCTGCTAGTCCAACCAACTATGGGCCTGTGAGAGTTACAACCCAGTTTAACTCGCAAAAAGCCTGAAGAAGGCAATACACAAAGAGCATTTTGCAAACATGGCTGTGCCTATGGCTACCTACACATACCATACCCAAATATGCCTACAGTCCTTGCTTTAGCATAAGATAAGCATAAGATATCTAATACAACATTTAAGCTTTTTTTGTTTTTTTGGTACTGGAACCCTGGAAAAATAAAGTATAAAAAGTCAAAACTATACTGCGGTTAAAAGGGCACAGCAAGAAAATGTGAAAAACCGACTTTCATTCCTATCTTGGCTAACTCAGAACCTACTTCAAGGCGGTGGCAACCCGGTTTCCCCTTCCCACCCACAGCCCCACGAGGCTCTAACCTGATATAAGCCCCCAAAGCTTGAACTCGAATGGGTTTCAGACAATCCCTTTCCAAGCGAGTTGAAGGCAAAGCAACCACTCCCGCGAACGCCTTTTTCACCCCGGCCGACAATCACGGTACACCTGCGCTCCTCGCACCTGCGCAGGGAATTTAGAAGCACGCGGCCGCCGCCTTCCCATCTACTGACATCTCGCACACCTGGCCGGGCTTCCCGCCCATGGAACCCCGCCCACCTCTTCGTTCCCCTTGCAAGTCGGGCAAGCGCTCTTCCTCGAGTGCAAAAAATAAAAAATGATCGCGGCTTGCAACGAGCCATCTGGGTTTTTTTTTTCCCTTTATTTTTTCCTGCTTTTATTCCCTAGCAAATGGCTCGTTTTTTTGTTTTTTGTTTGCAAAGCCCTTAAAAGTCTCCAGGGATTTTTATTATTATATATTTTTTTGCTTTCTTTTTTTTTCCTTAGCAAATTTGCTCTTGGTTTTGCAAACCCTTCAAAAGTCGCCCGGGATTTATTTTTTTGTACACAACTACCCAGGGGGGTAAGCGCCGCTCGGTGCAAATCCCGTATATCCATCTGTCCCCGCCTTGGCCCTCTCCCCACCTAATGCCGAAGCAAGTCTTGCCCTTTTCCTCCCCTGCCCTCATTCCGATTAGTTCCCTCGCCCCGAAGGAGCTGCGCTTCTGGGGCACCGGCCTTACTTTAGGCTGCCATTCCAACCAGGTGTGTGACTCTTCTATGCAACTCGCGTGTTTATACAGTGGAGCTTTTTTGGGGGGAGCTGGTCAAAAGGGCGGCCGTTTTTGCTCGGAGAAGCCTACCTGCCTGGGAATTTCTAAATTTGTCTTTTAAAAAAGGAAAAGCGCTGGGTAGGAGAGGCACTTTCGGTTTTTCAACTTTGACTTTGCCCTCCCTTGCCCGGGTGGGAAGGCGTCAGCGCCACGCCTAAAAAGTCAACCGATAGTTCCCCCCCCTCACAAACTTTGCCGCCAGGTTCAGTGGTAATTCTTAGTAAATCTTACACCTAGTGCGGGAGTTACTCAAGAGTATTATAACGCAGAGAACAAGTACCGGGACGCACCGTCTTAAAAATACAAAATAAAAACACCCTTGAAATGCCGAGTACCCTTTTTTGGCACGTGTATAAACCAATTGCAAAGGACCTCACCTGTATTTTCTAAGGGGGGGGGGAGAAAACGGCAATATTTTAAATATATATTTTAAAAAGTAACTGGTGGGTTTGCACCACCTTTGCAACAGCCGTGGAGGGCTAAATAGCCAGTTCTGCCCGCCCTCCCCTTTGCAAGAAAAATCATATCTGACCTTTTTTTTTTTTTTTGCAATTTTCAGTGCAAAAAAAGAAAAGACTTGGCGTTTAAGTCTTTTGCACAAAACGCTTCGCAGGCGCTGGCGGGAAAAAAAAAGTAAAAAACGGCCCCTCCACGTCTTCACCAAAAGGTGGCACCCCTGAAATGCGCCTGCGCCGAAATGGCGGAGTCAACTCAAAAAAATTTAAAAAAAGAATTAAAAAACCCCAAGACTCCCTTATCAACACCACCTGCTTCGAGGTTTTCTTAGCATCCTTCGGTAATAAGTTTTAAATCCCAGAAATCTTAGCTTTCAATTTCCGGTTTAAAAAAAAACAGCTTTACTATCCAATGGGGTTTCCTCAAACAATGATTTGCGTGAAGCCTTCATTTATGTTGCTGTTTATTTTTCTAACTACGTTTGTGCGACTACTGGGTTTTCAGGAATGGGATCTTTGCCTCGAGTAATTCTTCTAAATCCATGGTTTTAAGTGCCCCTTATTGGGGGAGGAAGGCATCCCTGCTCTTGGTAGTAAATTCAAAAAGTGATCAGAGGAGCAGTTAACTGTAAACTGTGGAAGGCCACACATGTTATGGGTACTTCTTAAGCAAAATCAACTCTATTTACATTAAAGGGGTTAAAGAGGAGGTCTCAACCACAATAAACTCCCTCGTTTTTCTCCAGAATTCCCTTCAAAGGGAACAGGAGTGAGCAGGGTTGCCAATAGGCCCATGTCAAACATGGGATTTATCTCCTAAATAGAAGCAGGTTGTCCGAGGTAGTGTAAAGTCACAGGTCTTCTAAGAATAGAGGACTGCAAAATTACAGCAGGCTTACCCTTAGTTATAGGTGCCTAGGATTACATCTGCAAACCAAAGTGCATGCTTACTAAGAAGTTAATCCTAGTAAGTTAATAATTTTACATGAAATGAGTATGCAAGCTCAGTCCTAAACCTGTCCTGCCGTGAGGAGACATATTTGGGAGTAGATCCCTTTCAGCTGAGTAGTTCCTTCCTTTACCTAATGAGTAGAATGGAGCTGTGTGTTGATGTTTACCAAAAAATTCAGTGCCATTTACATTTTTAAAAGGGGGGACCCATATGCAGTGAGAAGTCCCTGTTGAATTCCCCACTTACTTCAAAGTAACCTTAGAAAGTGAGCAAGCAGTTCAAGCTGTAATCTACTTTAAAATAATTCTACGGGTCAGCTCCATGACTATGGAATAAAGTCTTTCGAATTAGCAATTTTTTGGCTGTAATCCATAAAGCCTCTTAAGTTTGCAGCGCATATAGTTAAAGATTAATGTTCGGCTATGGAGCTCTGTGAGGGAAATCATTTGTGGCTCCCATCCATAAAGCACTTAAGTCGTCATGCCAAGGGGAATGGTGGTGGTTTTCAGATTTGAACAGAAAGTCCTGTTCTCTAAATGAACAAGGAGGAGAAGGCTTGTTGGCCAAAAATCCCATTGGATCCAAACTGACTTAAATGCTTTCCAGATAGCTGTACTTTTGGTTGTGCAGGGCCGGAGCTAGTATTGTTCCCGGTATCT
The DNA here is from genome assembly GCA_032468175.1 of Toxicocalamus goodenoughensis. NCBI lineage: Eukaryota > Metazoa > Chordata > Lepidosauria > Squamata > Elapidae > Toxicocalamus > Toxicocalamus goodenoughensis. Next base: position 55,074 of record JANHFN010008185.1, read on the forward strand.
CTTAAGGACTTGGGGAATGCACTTATGATATTTTTCCATAGGAGCTCGGTCTTGCCAGTTTCTGGCATCTCTCAAATCCTGAAAAGCACAATTACAGCCTGGCCACCTTGATGCCCTTCACCAGTTCACCAGACGCACTGGGATCACAACTTCCCCAAACCTGAGAGTCATAGCCTCACCAACTGAAAAGGATTCCAATGCTCATTCTTTCTGCAGGAAGTCCCACTGATCTAAATGGGACTTACAACTAGGTAAAGATTTCTGGATTCCTCATTGTGCCAATGCTGGCCTGGCTCCTTTTAGTTCCAAGGGGCCTAAAGCCCTTGGAAAAGGAACGTGTCTGGATAGAGGTGGCTTTGGAACCATGGTTTTCCTGCCAGCTAGATGAGATTTGCAACCCTTCAACTCCCAAAATAGGGAGGTAAGGAAAGCGGTAAAGAATGCAATCTACACTGAAGGCTGGAGGGTCATCCATAAAGGGGAAACAGAGCTCAACATCTACCTTCAAGCTTTCTCATCTGAGCCCTGTAAGGCACCTCTAAATCCTATCACCCACAGCCCCTTTTTCTGTTCTGGCTCTTGGCCAGATCAATCTGATGGCATCGTTTTCCACTTCCCTAAATCTCTCACTAGCAAGCTCTTTACGGACAACCTTGTGGGGAGAATTTGGCTGAATTCTGTATTCCTTCCAGGAGACCTTTACATTCCCTGCTGCAGGGTCGTTTAAAGGCTAGTGCCCTTGGGTTCATAAGTGGTGTGGGGGGGGGGATCTGCACAGGCCTGCAACCTTTTTAAATTCACAAGCTGACCGACCAAGGCAGCTTCAGCAATAATGTTCCGCATCACCTTGGCCATATTTGCTTGGCAAGCATCTAAACAGCTCACTTTGTTGAGAAAGGAGGACATACAAGGTCAGGGCACTGAAAAGGCATATTTTGTTATGGTTTATGATATGATATTGCGATACTAGCAATATTTGATAGAGCTCACTTGATATCTCCCTCCCCACCTAAAATAGTAGAGGTACCTAACCCTCCTCAGACGGTGACAGTTTGGGGCTACACCCCTTTCACAAACAGCTGTAGTGGCTTGCTGCGCTCCTCAATACTCCCCATATGAAATACCTATAGGTTGTAAGTGTGGTGCAGATTGAGTTTGCTGCTTCTCTTTTAAGTGGGCCCTCCACTGAGAGTGTAACAACTTTCCAGCATTTCATCACCTGGCCTCCCTGATTGACAACATGGCCTGGAAAAGCCAACATTTCAAACCATTCCTACCTAGTAGCCTATAAAGATGGAAACCATGCCATGTTTCCACTGGTTCAGCTAAAGGCTCATTAAGTAGCACCACCATGTGCAAAGTGAAAATGGGTTTGGCTCTTGGAGGTTTTGTGTGTGTGTATGAAAACTGAATAAATCCTTGCCCTCCAGATGATCCCACAAACACCACTCCATTCCTATAGGTGTCTTACATACTTGAATGCAGCTGGATGGTAGAACTTATTAACATGGGGTCCTATTTTATTCACACTTGCACATGGGGCATGATAGAAGCTTAGCCTATCAAGAGATCATCATGTGCTCAGATGTCTAACACTCCTTCTAGTTCGGAATATGTAGGTTGTGCTGGTAAGCCACCTGCCCCCCCCCCCAACCCCAGCCCATTGAAATCCTCCATGGCTAATTCAATGGCAACTACTTGCTCCTTTGCTTCCCTCTTATTTTTTTTAAAGAAACTGGAGAGGAAAAGCAGCTAAGGACCCGGACTAAGCATTACAACAGAAACCCTAGCTCTTCCTGTGAAAGAGAGATGGTTGTATGCATGCATTGCACAGTAACGTGCTGGGCATAAATTAAGCGACAACAGCATAGCCTGAGGCTGGTCCTTGATAGAACCGCAACCTCCGTAATTTCAGCCACAAGAGACGGCAGATCTCTTCCTTTCAAGCCATCTTGTTCAAATGCCTGGCTTGCTACCTATCCAGAATCACCGCCTTTCTCCTCCACCAACTTCTTTCCTCCAAAAGCCAACCGCGTCCGAGTCAGGAGCGGGGCGAGGGAGAGGAGACAGAGAGGGTTTTTGTGTGACATCTTTCTTTATTAAACAACAGGAGGCGATGCTTTCTTTTTTCTTTTCTTTTTCCCCCACTCCTCCTCCTCCCGAGATGCTGACACCAGGCGAAATGAAAGCAGGGTTTGGAACCGGGAACGCCTCTCTCTCTCTCTCTCTCTGGAATGGTGTCAATTTCACAACCGAAGCATTCATGGGTCGGTATTGGGCTGACTCTACGGACTTTCGCTTTATACACACACACACACACACCTATATATATATATTCCCAGGGAATGCCTTTGTTATTCCCAGGGCTGGAACGCAGTCGCCCCGGCCGCACCCCCCGCCCCAATCAGGACCCAGGACAGCGGCTTGAAGAAATGGCGTGCCCGCACCTAATGAGGCATACCCACCCCAGCAGAGCTCCCGAGCCCAACGCC
>JANHFN010008187.1:37372-51677 GCA_032468175.1 Toxicocalamus goodenoughensis
TATCCTGTTTTGCATGTAATGAGTCTATCTCATATATTAGGTTCACCTTTTAAATTGCATTACTGAAAAAAATGAACTTTTGCACGATATTCTAATTTTTTGAGTTTCAGCTATACTATAAGCTCCATCTACCAAATACATGTCTTGGATATCCCAAGATATTTACAACTAGATATGCACAGAGTTCTCAATATGCTAAAGTCAGAGTGAAACTTATCATGTGATTCTGTTTCATAGTCTACATGCATTCAATGTATACTGGTGGAATGTTATTCTCATATAATATAGTTTTGGAATCCTTCTCTGAAATTTAATATTATCCTATATTAAGCTTAATTTTAGCTTAATACTGCATTTTTTAAATTGGAGAAATATTGTGGAATATTCTGTGTCTCTGTTCAATTTGGTTGATGTCATACGATCACAAAGTATCAATCTTTAAGGGACACAACATAAGAGAAACCATGGGTTGACAGGGTTTGTTCCTGTCTTGGAAAACTACAGATTAAGAGCCTTAAATGTAGAGAAAACTCTTCTGTTAACTAGATACATAATTCTTTGTGTAGTATACCAGTATACATATTACAAATATACCTGCTCCTGAAGAAAGGTGAAGCAAAATTTAGCATACAACAAAACTTGTACATTAATGTACATTAATGTAAATTAATAATGTACAAAAATAGTAATCAAAATGTTATTATTTTCTTTAGCAGTAATGATAGATATTGAAACTCAGTTATAAAATCATAATACAGCTACACTGAGATGATCTATGTTGGCCAACATTCTGCCTATAGTAATATAAAAATGAAAAATTAGAGGCAGGATAAGATACAGATATCTGATAGTGTTAATCATTGAGCTATTTCTTCTCTTCCCCACATCTCCCCTCCCTCCCTCTCTCCTGCCTGCCTACTTACCTACCTACCTCTATTTTCTCTCTCTCTCTCCCTTTCCCCCCCAACAAGCATACCAAGAAAACAATCACATAAATAATAAAAAGGGTGATTATGTACATACTGATACACACACATATACATGGACAAATTTTACGCTATAGAAACTCTATCCATATACTATAGAACTGAGTTTCCCAACTTTTCTGGTATTGTGGACTGGGGTGGGAGATGGTTCCACATGAGTAGTGGGCAAGTGCATGCATGTGCAGCTCCATTTATGTGAGCAGCAGGCACGTGCACCTGCCACTCATGCAAATGGCACACAAATGTATATGCTTGCCTGATGTTCATACAAGTGGAGATGAGGGTGTGCATTCACCCACTCATTGATTCCGAAACATTCAAGGTCTGGTAATAGGCTATAGAAACATTCTGCCATACATTTTATTATCACACCTACATAAAAAAAGGTTGTGACTTTGGTCACTCAGTTACACCCCTGGTTTTTATGCCATTGGTGGCACCTGTGGAGATTCCTCAGTTTAGATGGCCATTTGGGTGGTCAAAAATGTTGGTCTTAGTAACAGGAATAATACATAACACACACATCTCAAAACCATGAGAGGTAAGACTAAAGAAATAATAGTATGAGCAATCTGGGGGTGTTCAACATATGTGAGTTGAGGAAAATTTGGAAATATCTGAAAATATTTAGAAATAAATTCTTGGAAATGAACATGCCATTTCAAATCAAACCAGTTAAATAGGTAAATTGAATAAATTTTGGCATGTATTAGATTTCTACTAATTTTAAAATAAGTAGTTGCCTTTAAATAAATTATAAATCAACATTAATTTGGTGAATTATTATTAAATCAACTGTTGTTTCAGAAGGGTTTCCAGAGACAGAACACTTATGTCTTCTCTATACTTTAATATTCCTTATGGACCAATACTGCTCCATTAAACTGAAAAGGGAGAGATAGAAATAACTTTAGGAGCAAATGTGAAAAGATAGAGTGGTGAAAACTCCATCCATTAAAGAATGTTCCTTGGTCCAGTGATCCTACGAAAATTACAGCTTTCATTTCTAGTTTAGCAACACCTGATTTACTGATATATTTTCTGCTGCTGTTTTTTGCTGTGAAGTAGAAATGCGAAATGTGTCTGGTTACCTACAACTTCCAAGAAACCTCACTACTGGCTCTGGTGGCTAGAGATTTAGACTGCTTGTAGCTGAGTGAGAGGTGGGAGAAAAATTGCTTCCTTGCAGTTAATAGGCTTGAATTGGATTTTCAAAGTACATGTATGACTAAGAAATTATCTACAAGCAATTGCTCAATAGCATTCCCTTTTTTTGGACAACTCTTTGGTAACTATTTTGTTGCGACCAAAAGTCCCTGAATGAATAAAAGGGGTAAAATGGTCAATATGGGTACAGGATCCAAATAAAGGGAAGAAATGTGCTGTATATGCACAATGCTGGTTACAAAATGTTTACATAAACTTTTAGCAAACTTGGAGCTGGATTAGAGTGGCAGGAAGGATGCAATTTGACTAAGCTTCCCAGTGTTAGGAATAAGATGCTGGCAAGTTATACTTTTCTGTTCCTGTGGGTGGCTATTCTAATGCATTGCTTTATACTTATAAAATGGAGACCAGAAGAAGATGCTAGCATGAAGCATATTCTAAATCTATAAGGATCCGCAACTGTTCAGATTTTAAGATCTTCACAGAAGATGTTTCTGGGTGGTTCAATATGGAGATTGTAAAATCTTTGCTCCAAAAAAAACTTCACCTACTGCTTATTCTGATATCTTTGCAATACCAATTGACAATTTCCAATTTTTTGAGAAAGAGCTTTAAATTTGAATATTTTAAACAGCGGATTATGCAGTTCAACAACTTTAAAAAATGACTTTGTTTTATACCTTGCTTACATAAGATGTACAGGAACCATACTTGAAGGATATAGTGACTTAAAATAAATGAAGTAAATCCACTTAACATTCATGAATAAATGAAGACTGCCTGAAGGAAGAAGCCAAAATAAATAAACAAAACGCAAAAGTGCTATAACTGTATAACTGTGCAAGATTTGCTACGATTCTATAATAGCAGGTAGAGATTGTGCTTATTGATTTATTTGATTGATACCTTACCTTTACGTGGTACAACTCCAGGCAGTGTATAACACTTAGTTTTTCCCCCACATGAACCCATGAGGTGGGTTGGGCTGACAGAGAGTAGCTGGCCCAAAGTCATTTGGTAGCTTCTGTGCCTAAGGGACGCACAGAATTCTTGATCACCAGATTTCTTCTCTAGCACCTTAATCACTATTGACATATGACTCCCCATATAATAATAGCCTAACAAATGCTCCAGTCTTTCTATTATCAGACTGATTTAATGTATCAAGTGTGTCAAATGTTTAATATGGAAGCAGATAACCTTTCCTTCTAAACAAGTTATATTTTAGAAGGGTCATCATTCAGGAGGCCAGACCCAGAGAATGGAAAATGGAAATGGTTTCTTCTGCATGCTGTTTAACCAGGCAGGGCACTACTGTGCTTGCAAGGCATTTTTTCCTATTTTTGTTTTGTTTTATTTTTACTGCAAAAGATACTGAGTTCCCATGACAAGTTCCAAAAGAACCCCATTCTTATTCTTCTTTTTACTGCATCAAATGGGTTTCCTTGGTATGAAAACATTGAACAAGAAAAAAAGTAGCTTCAATCATGTGTATTATAAAGCCATTCTATTTAGCTGTGCCTTTGAATAACCATCCTTGCATCGGCCACACTTCCTGCAATTTTATACTCATCATGAATAAAAATAGCCTGCAGTATGCTGGGTGCTGAATTTGGCATGGTGAAGAACCGCAATTATTTCTAGGGCCCTTTTCCTTGCTTGGCACACAAATTATTTAATTTTAATTAGAAGGTGCACAATTAGCTTCGATGCCTATGAATAAAACCAAATTTCAGAAAATATGGAAGTGCTAAAGCTATTTGAGTTCTAGAGCAAGCAACATTGAGAAAATAAGACCCATTTAGTGCAGTAATACATTAACAGTGGACAGCCAGATATCTTGCGGAGTCCAAAAAATACAATATGAAGACAAGTGTCTATGCTTGTTTACTGCAAAAAAGTGATATTCAGAAGCAAGCTGATTCTGAATTAAAATATATTATATGATCTGTGGGTGCCTCTTTTCCATATTCAGGATGAAACTTCTAGTAGTATTCTAGGGATTTCCTCTGTTGCTTCCTCTGCTTCCAAATTCCTCAGAGAACCAGGAAGGTTGGTGACTGAAAGATGACCACTTAAGTGTCAGCTGCCCCAGCTACCCTTTATTCCTATCAGCCAAAATCCCTACCAGACTTTTAGATAGCTCCAAAGGAATCATTAGCTGCCTGGTTGGAGTGATCTACCATAATATATTTTTTTTTCTCTGTGGAAGATCATGTTGCATCTACCCTGGGGAAGGAAAAATCTAGTGTGTGACTTCTTATGTTCAGTACCAACTATTCTAGTTAATCATAAAAGGGATGAGATGTTTTAATAAGGTACTTGTTATTCTCTTCTATGTTCTTACCTGTTAATTATGGGAGAACTTTTATCAATGTGTTTATATTGGGAGTTTCAGCAGATTGAAAAAAATCAAGATGGCAGCTATGACCAGTGCAAAACACATAAAAGAGGAAGAGGTATATTTTTTCAGTTATGGCTATGATCTTGATTCTATTGAAGAACTATAGATGACCCTGGTTTTGGGCATCTGTGTGTTTGTATATTGTATCTCTATTTTACTAGATCCATTTCTAACTTTCTAATTGGACATAAAAAGGATTGAGTTAAGGATTTATTGTTTCATCAAAAACTCATTGATTACTAAGTGTTCTAATTAAACCTTATCTTTCAAGTACAGCAAAATACCTGCGCTAAAATATTAATTATATGATACTAATTAATGTTAATATATAATGAAAAATGACCCCGAGGAGTTAAATTTGTCTAAAAAAGTATTAACTAGAAGCAAAATTTAAAAGTTGATGGCTATTAGAAATATTATCTTTCTTCTTAAAAATCAGTTCAGTAAAATATTTAAGTAGAAAAAAAATGCTGTTCCATACTGGAATCAGCTAAATATTCTCCCCTGTTAAATCTAGCTCTATATACGGTAGATTAAAGGTCGTACACTGAAAATTTATAGTTCCCATGAATTATCATCCCATGAATTACATTACAAAATTGCTCTTGAAGAGTGGAAGGCTGGAGATGGGGAGATGCAGAGTGGATTTTAGTACATATGAGGCTTCATTGCCCTGAAATCAAAAAGTTTTGGTCTGCAATTTTGAAGATTATGTAAAATATTATATGAAAATATGCTATTTTTGTGGAATATTATTTCTTACATAAAATTTAAAAAAATTCTATGAAATATATAACTTATATCTTTGCTTGATAATGTGTGGAAATGTTGAAGACTGAAGCCATGGAATTCACTAAGTTGTTCTGACCAAGTCATGATCTAGTCAGCTCAGCCCATCTTATGTTAGAAAGAAATAAAATTAAGTGATAACTCCATATATGCCAACTTGAGCTCACAACAAAAAAGATTTTAAGTTCACCGCCCCCTTGGTGCTACAAACTCATCCTCGGTGCTCCCCACCTAGGGGTGGGATTCAAATTTCTGTGGGCGTGGCCTAATTTGAGGGTGTGGCTTGCTGGTCATGTGACTAGGTGGGCATGGTCAGGTGACTGGCAAACCAAATATAAGTGGTCCTCACTTAATAGCTGGTTGTTTAGCAAGTGTTCTAATTTATGAGTGGCCTCCCCAGAGCTACTTGACCTGCTTTTGGAGTTTTGGCAGCTTTGGATCAGGGGTCTAAATCCCACCCCTGCCTGTGTGTGTGAAAGAGAGGGAGAGAGAGAAGTTGATTCAGATCTCTCACTCTCCCACCAACGCAAGAAAGTCACCGTCAGTCAAAATTCATATTAGTGGTCTCTGGGATTTAAAATTATGAGTTTGGTGGTCCCTGAGGTCCAAAAGTTTGGTAACCCATGATCTAAAGGGGTGAGCCTGAGAGAGGGAAAGAGAGAGAGAAAAGAAAGAGAGAGAGGAAGAGAGGAAGAAAAGAAAGAGAAAAGGGAAAGAAAGAAAAAGGGACAAAGAAGGGGGGATGGAAGGAAGGGACAGAAAGAATAAGAAATAAAGAAGGAAAGGAGGGAGGAGAAAGATAATGAGCTATCTATTCTAGTCCAATCACCTGCTCCAGCAGGGTTAGGAGGGAGTGTGTGTGTGTGCGTGTGTGTGTGTTCTCCTTGTAATTTACCAGTACATTTTGGTTTTGCCTTCTTCAGAATTGGTACTGTAATACATTGGGGAAAAGTAATTTTTAGGGTGGAGATCTGGTCCAATGGATCCTGTTTAAAGCCTCAACAAAATGTAAGAGCTTCCTGATTGTCTTGATCATGTTTCATCCACAAAATCTTTAATAGAAGCCAAAGAGGTTTGAATGTGCTGGCAAAGATGTTTCAGTGTGGAAAAGGGCCTCAGTCTAAACTAGGCCTCATTCAATCTGATGCATCAGGTCTCTTTCTCTCTCTCTCTCTCTCTTTCCCCCTCCCTTCTTCCCTCCCTCCCTCTCAGACTGACTTTGCTCTACTTTCCCAATGTACCTGCGGGGCCGGCGCTTCGAACATGGATAGATGGATGGATGGAAGGATAAAGAGAGAGACAGACAGGCAGGCAGGTAGGAAGGCAGGAAGGCAAACAGACAGACCTTTTGGACGGATGGACGGACAGACAGAAAGAAAGCGACAGCGGCGACACTTTGGGAAAGCAGTGGCAGTGGCTTTTCCCAACGTGCTGCCGCATTCGAGGCACCGGTTCTGGAGCATTGCTAGAGTCAATGGGTGAACCTGCAGGGCCATCGCCTCGAACGCCCCCCTGTCGCCTCTTAGCATCTCCAAGGGGGCCGGCAGAGGGGGGCTAAAAGGCGGCAGGGGGACATTTGAGGCACCGGCTGGCCCTGCAGTTTCACCTATTGACTAGCACTGTTCCAGAGCCGGCGCTTCCAATGCGGAAACGGTGGCACGTTACATGCCACCATGGCCGTGTTCAACACGCTGTCCCCCTACTGCCTCTTAGCGCCCTTCTGCTGGCCCCCTTGGGGATGCTAAGAGGTGGCAGGGGGGTGTTCGAAGTGCCGGCCCTGCAAGTTCATCCATTGACTGCAGCACCGCTCTGGAGCCGGTGCTTCAATGGGTGAAACTGCAGGGCCATCTGGCGCCTCGAACGCCCCGCTGATGTCTCTTAGCGCCCCCCTGCTGGCCCCCTTGGGGACTCTTAAGAGGTGGCAGGGGGACGGTGCATTGAACGCTGCCGCGGCAGCACATAACATGCCACCGCTTCTGCATTGGAGGTGCCGGCTCCGGAGCAGTGCTACAGTCAATGGGTGAACTTGCAGGGCCAGCGCCTTGAATGCCCCTCTGCTGCCTCTTAGCGCCCCCTGCCAGCCCTCTTGCCTCTTAGCGCCCCCCTAAGGCATCCCACTGCCCCCCAGGGGGCGGTACCACCCACTTTGGGAACCACTGGTCTAGACGTATGTGTATTGTCTAGATCTATGTGTTGAATAGGAACATTTGCCCTGAGACAAGATGGAGGAAAGGTCACTGCGATTACTTTTTCAAAGTCTAATAAAATGTGTTTAATATGCAAAGTTGTGGGTCTTAAGCTTCAAGACAGGCATTGCTTGGGAATATCTACTTCTGTTTGAGTATTTTCAAGTGTACATTACTCACATCTTCTGTTTATCAAGTAATTTTATGATTGACTTAGACATTCTTTTCACTGAAACATTCCTGTAATTGAAGTAGCTCTTGAAAACTTCTATTGTCATTTTAATGATTTTTTTGTTGTTGTTTTTGTCATTAGTGTTACATTAATTAGGTTTTTTCTGTTCTTTCAAGTACCAAGTTTATATGAGCTCTAAGAGTCAGCAAGATATATACAGCTTGTTGAAAGCAACTCCTGGGTTTGAGTGTCACAAAAATAAACTGCCATTTAAAAATTTGGATAAAGCACTTAGTCCCCACCAATTGATTGTCATTTCTAATGCAAACAAGTGCGTCTTAAGTTTATTTTCATTGCTGTATTTTAACAGCCTTTTCTCTATAATTTGCAGTTGTGTTTAGGTTAAAATGTTAAAGAATTGCACAATTCTTTAACATTTTCAAGCAAAAATTATTCGAGAGAGAGAGAGAGAGAGAGACCAAGTTATGCTCCACACCATATTTGGAATTCTTTGATAAACTATACAAGATATTTCTATAAAATATCCCGGAATCTCTGTCATAATAACACATATTGTTGTGATGTTCTATTAGTAATTTCTTTAAAAAGCTTCCTGAACCAGGATTGTGCAATATGACTTTTCCAATGTTACAGCCAATACATAAGATATCCTGATAACAATCAAGATCTATTTCTTTTTCTGCAGTTGTAACTTTTCCTAAAGTCGAGCTGATTCAATCTTGCTAGGTTTGGCATTCTCCAGGTGCCTTTCATTAAACAATGTTATCTATTGAAACCTCAGAAGTAATCTCCATAATACCACCTGCCCTTTGGAACGAGGTTGCTCTTGAGATTTGGATGGCCCCCACTTTGCTATTGTTTAGAAGAACTGTGAAGATTAGGCCTTTGGCAAGGGAGAGGGGGAGAGGCCCCTCACTTCATGCCATCTGATCTTTGTGCTTATTTACCATCTTTCATCTTTCTTATGTTATTTTTTTATGTTTGATTGTTGTGAGCCACCCAGAGTTGTTGGAAGATGGGCAACATACTATAACAAAAAGGGGATGTAGAATAGAAGAGAAAGAATTGGAGAAGATCACAAAATAAAATTAAAATTGAAATGAAAGATTATGGCATAAACTGGCTGTGATGGTTCTATTCAAAACTCTGGGTATCATACCAAAAAATCTTGTGTGGCACTTAGAAGCTCTGCACCCTGATAACATTTCCATCCATCAGTTACAAAAAGCTACACTATTTGGATCCATGTATATACTACGCCAGTACATTGCAACTTCTTAGATTCTCAGAAAGAACTTTATGCATATGGAGACCAACACCAGCTAAATAACTTCCAGCTATGTCTTCAAATTGGAGTGTACAGATAGTAATTATAATACTACTACTAGTGGTAGTAGAAATAGTAATCAACTCCAAGAAAAAGAAGATCAAGTTGAATGTAGTTTGGATTTATTACAAGAAGGCATTCAATTCCTTGGATAATTGTGCCTAGAAACAACAGGCATTAGTAAAAACATCAGAAACCTTGTGCAGATATCAATGGCACAATGGATGACACAGTTGCTGGTCAATGGTGATAGATTAGAAGAGGCTAATATCAAGAGAGGAATCTTTCAAGAAGACTCACTATCACCATTACTTGTTATTGCATTGCTTCCTCTGTCAACAATACTGAAAAAAGTCAGGCCATAGATACCCCACCTCTTTACATGCAACAAAGCTGCTTAAATTCCATTAATGTTCAAGATGATTTGTTGCCAATACAATCAATCCACTGCTCTATTCATGTTATAAACATTACAGAGTGGTAACTTTTATTGGGTGCCTTCAGCAACAATCTGAACTGATGGAAAAGTAATCCCCCACTTCCCATGCACTGACTGGTTATTATTGAACTATTCAACTCTGGAAATTTAATATCCATTTGTCTTGATATTCCAGAAAAAGTGAGTTGAAAACCCTGACCAGATGTGCCTTTGGTATCTGCAAATAATAATGACTCACAACTTAACTGATAAGAAATTGCATAATAGCTCTTCAGAGGTAACTAAATAAAATCTACTTTTCATCCACAGGTTCTCCCATTCTTCAAGCATTACATTATATACAAAGTTTCTTGTCCACTGAATAATGTAATGTTTTACATATTCCTTTTCCAAATTCAAATTCAATAACAATTTATAGACCTCAGCAATAATATGTTCATCTCTACTACGCAGTAAGACTTCTAGTTCATTTTCACAAAGTCTAAGCCATAACTCTTTCTCTCTGATTTAAATCTTTCAATTATAAATATGTAAACCAATGGCAGACACATCCTTCTGATTCTAACTCCTCTTTAGATTTGAGGATAGGATCACCAAAATTAAGAGAGATTATTTGACCATAAGTCCACCAGTCTGGCTTTGCCACCATTTCTTTTTTTTAAAAAGCTTCCTGAGGGGAGACCGAAAGAGGCATTTTCACAGAAAACCTTGTTTTATACTTATTCCAAACTATTAGGATTAACTATTAACCGGGCCATCATGGCTCTCTAGATCATGGGGGTCAAACTCAATCATGTCACGTGATGTATTGCAATGTTTTTTGCCTTTGCGGAGCCTGGGTGGGCGTGGCCTGCATGTGTTGCATCCAGCCCGCAGGCCACCAGTTTGACATTTCTGCTTTAGGTCAAGTAGCCTCTTATTCTGGAGATTCACCCTCTCTTAGCCAAGCTAAACAAGTACCAAAATACAATTTCAAATATGATAAATCCAAACCTCTTTTTTCCTTAACATGTTGCAGTAGTTTATATTCAATTATTGGGGTTTTTTCCTTGCTATATAAACAGAGAAATATCCATCTGCCATTGTTTAAATGGAGTATCACTAACTGATGTTCCAAATATTAAATTGTGCTATTCAAGATCTGTGATTTGTCTGATAAACCAATTCTTTCTAAAGTAAAATTGAATTAAACTTCATGAAGCTTATGTATTTTGAATTAGCATGGATCTTTGTTTCTAAAACTCTGTTGAAATAAAATACTATTGCAGAAGATAAACTTCTGACAATCATTTGTAACCAGCATTTTCATATTCCCAGTATTTTAACTATTGCTTGAGTTCTGTGGTTGCAGGGTTGTTTGTTCTTCTTTCCATTGGAGCTCATACTCCAATCTTCTTGAGAATTAGTTGGCAATATTCTAAATATGGCTCTTGACAGTGCTTTATACGTATTTTATCATTAGCTGCACATTCCAAGTTCAGACTATAAATGAATTTGCTATGCATAAAGTTAGGTACATTTCTTGCCAATAGAAAATAAAGTACCTTAATTAATAGCACTTTTTAAAAAATCAAGCTATAAAAACATACTCAGACTGATTGAATCCTCCCTTAAGGTTTTTTTTATTTTGTTAAATTTTCCAAACTGACTTTTCACCTTTCTACAGATTATAGAAACCATAGCTGTAATTGCTTCTCTTTTCAATTGTTTTAAGGATCAGAATGCCTCCAATATCTATCTTTGTTATTCATTTCTACTCTTAATTACTTTACGTAGATTTCTACTCTAACTACTACTTCCTTTCATTAGCCCCTATTTAGGCAGTAGGAGCATGTGTTAGTTTTATATGTAAGGAAGGGAACAGTCATTTTTCTTGTTGCTTTTCATATGAAAAGACAGGCTGTCTGCTGAGGGCTTCCTCTCTTTGTAGCAAGTCTTCAGTTCATTGTGAACCTTGTATTTATTTATTCATTCATTCATTTATTTATAGGGCCTCTTCAAATAGAGGAGTCTCCTCTTTTAGACTGCCATATCTACAAAAGGAGTATAGTGATCAAGGACAGAAAAACTGCATACTTGAGCGCCCTCTTCAAGTTTTCAACTTAAATATGCTTCAGACACTTTTAATGATTTTTTTTAGAAGAGTTATACTCTGACAACCATGTTTTTGTGCTAAAAATTAATGGATGATAATCTGTATGTTAAAGCTCAGAAGTTGGAAGTTCAGAATTTGTGGATTTTTTTTTTCATTGGATCAGCCATTGAAAATGTACTACTGACTATACAGGAATGCATTTTTTCTTCTTTTCACTTTTAAAAATATCATTCAAATGAAACATTGTCAAGTTAGAGAATCCAAATGTCCATCAAATACATTTAATGTGTATAATATTTAATTACACACATTAAATGTATTTCCTTTTTTATTTCTTTAATTTATATATTACCAAAATCTTAGAAGGTGGCTAGCCTTTCATATTTGTGTTTTCAGGCTGAATGAAAGACAATATTATAAACAACTTGGACTATTTTACAGTGGTTCTTTCCACCTCAATTTCTTGCATGCATATTAATGTTTGTTCTTTAGTTTACTTCATAAAAATACTCACTGTTTAGCTCATTTGATTAATTCAAAGATGCTATTAGGACAGGGCACAATTCAGCTTTGAAGGCAAAAAGATACATCAGAACATACAGGGGTACATATAAAGCAAGGGTATGTCAACTCATATAAACCAAGGGTATATCAACCCAACCCAACTTTGGTCTAATTCTTGTGAACTAGGTCTTTGTCTTTCAAGGGAAAAGACAGATGCCCAGTGGGTTGAGATTGAACAAAGAGCTCACGACCTCCAACCAGAGGCCTGGCCTTCACCTTCTATACTTTTGCTGCTTGCATTCCATTTAGCTACATTCTATACAGCCAGGGTTCTTATTTGCTCATGTGCTGCTGTGATGCAATAATCAAGTCTGTTTCCCTGCTCAGTCTAAGTCCTGGAGATTGGCAGAGATGACTGCTTAGAGTTGAATCCATAGGTAGGATTGGATGAGGGCTAGCATGGCAGCATAGCTTGATCAGGTAAGGAAGCAGGCATGCTAAAAAGTACTGAGGAAGAGTTATTTAATTATAGTTCCTCCACCGCTTATCCTTAGCAGACCCTCTGTTGCAGGGGACTAAAAGGGGAAGATGAGAGAAAGTTTGTTGTGGTTAAGGGGTTGGTCTAGAAAACCAGCAAAATTTGATTTCTAGTTCTACCTTTGTTATGAAAACTGGCTGGGTGACTTTGCGCCAGTCACTCTCTCTCAACCCAACCCATCTGACAGGGTTGCTGTGAAGACAATAAAAGGAGGAAAGGAGTATTAAGTATGTTTGTCACCTTGAGTTGATTATCAAAATAATTTTATATATTTATTTTTATTAAATTTATACACTACCCATCTCATTGTTGTAGTGGCTCTGGGCAGTTTACAGAATGATAAAAAGGTTAAAAAAAAGATCACACAAAACAATTAAAATTAAGAAGATTAAATAAGACTCTCAAAACCAGGAGAACAGGCAACAAGGTGGTAGAGATCTTTTCTCTACCCAGTCAGCTACTCTCAGCATAAATTGCCTCTGTCAGTCCCTCAGCCAACTAGCAGAGCCTGGTTTTAACACTCTTCCAAAAGGCCAGGAATATGGGGGCCAACCTCCTCTCTACCAGGAGAATATTCCAAAGGACAAGGAACATAACAGAAAAGGCTCTTCCTGGATCCCACCAGCAGTAAAGATGGGATTTAAAAAAAATCTAATAAATAAATTCCCCACCAACCTCCTGCCATTCTCTGATTGCCTGTCTGCAGAATAAGAGTGCAACTTGTTCTACAGCGCTTTCATCTTCCCTTCAATCCTACGCTCCCTAAAACAGAGCTCAAGGCACTACTTGGGCACCAAAACAACTGAGAAACAGACAGAACAGCCAAAGGTTAAATCTGTTCCTTGGCACTCTACGATTCAGTTTCCCAATTCTAAATAGAAGAAAGGAATAGAATTAGGAAAACAGTTGTTATCTAATGCAGGTAGCCCTTGACTTACAACAGTTCATTTAGTGACCATTCAAAGTTACAACGGCACTGAAAAAAGTGACATGATGATTTTTCACACTTACAACCTGCATAGCATTCCCGTGGTCATGTGATTTACATGTAAATGCTTGGCAACTGGTTCATATTTATGACATTTGCAATGTTCCAGGGTCATGTGATCACCCTTTTTGACTTTCTGACAAGCAAAGTCAATGGGAAAGCCAGATTCAAAAACAACCGTGTTACTAATTTAACAACTACAGTGATTCACTTAACAAATGGGGCAAGAAAAGTTGTAAAATGGGGTAAAACTCACTTAACAAATTTCTCACTTACTGTAGCAACATAAATTCTGGAGTCAATTGTGGTCGTAAGTCAAGGACTACCTGTATAGACAATACCTCTTATCAGATAGCACTAGTCTGCAGCTTTTTAAAGCAACTGCATCTTTTTCTGGACCACACTGCAGTCCTTTACAGTTGCCATATTATGCCAGGACAAAGTGCAGTTGGTTTAAAGAGTTTGCAGACATGTGTTCCATGCAAACCCGTATGTGCTCTAAATCAGTGGTTCTTAACCTTTTTGAAAGAATCGCCCCCTTGAAACCATTGAGGAAATTTATGCAAACACATTTTTTAAAATTTATGCAAACACATTTTTTAAAAATTGTCATCAGGACATATCGATGCAAATAATTTATTTCCAGTCTTTTTCCCATATCTCAACTGTGTGAAAAATTCTGATGCCAC
>JANHFN010008187.1:83360-100350 GCA_032468175.1 Toxicocalamus goodenoughensis
ACAACAGTGGCTGGATTCAAAAAATTTTACTACCGGTTCTGTGGCTGTGGGTTGGTGGGTGTGGCAGGGGAAGGATACTGTAAAATCTCCAGTCAGAGGTGGTATTTGCCAATTCTCTGAACTACTCCAAATTTCTGCTACAGGTTCTCCAGAACTGGTCAGAACCTGCTGAATACCACCTCTGAAACACAAAAAATATGAGGAAACAACAGATGGTTGGATTTTAGCCCCTTAGAGTGATCAAAGGAGTGGGAAAAGGGAAATACATTCCTAGTGGTAGCCTCTTCACCCTGGGAACAGGTCATACTCTGAGGTCAGGCTATTTTCCCCGCTTGATTGTTTGGAAAACAGAAGAAACATCAACATCTATGGAGATTCTCAATCATCCAGGTCATGACTGTTCCAAAAGTGCTTTTTCCAAAAGACAATTGGGCAGCTTCTTTGATGAAGAGGAAACTGTTCTCAAAGAATGAAGAAAAGAAATGTGGAAAAAATACTCTTGGGACAAGAAATGCCAACCTTTTCTTCAAGTCTTTTGTGGACTTTTGTGGACTGAGTTGCAAAACAGTACCATATTTTAAACATTTTTTTTAAAAAAGTTTATTTTATACATACAAAATATTGTGAATTGCTGATGTAAATGGCATACCTATAACTATAAATGAATAAATGTTATCTTATTAGAGATAAAGATATAGTGCTGGAAAAAAATAAATGTAATCCTGAACACATGAGTTGTGCATGAAAATAATATATATAGAGCTTACCTGTCTGAGAGCTGTCCAGATATAAAGGATCCCAACAGCACACCCACAAACAATAAGGAGACAGTTAATGGTGCTTTCCAGTCATTGTCACAAACAAGTGTCCACTGGGGAAAAAAGAGGATTAGCATTTTAACTTGTTTGTAACATATCCATTTTTAACTTATTATAACTTATTATTTTTTCAATAACTATTCCATAATCTATTACATTATAAAAAATGTAAAAAGGTTTACAATGATTTATTATTCTCATTGTCATATAAAAACAATTCCCTTAAATTCTTATCTGTTAAGGCCTTATATTATGCCTTCACAAAGTAAAGAGAGCAGTTATACAAATAGTTGAACAAATATTCATCAGAATTTTGAGGGGTGGTGGAAATCAGCCATATATTGGTTATTCACATAGGGCCTTGGCTTTTAACTTCTGGTTGCTTTAAAAATGTTTAGTAGGTATACTGACCAAAATATTAAAGTAAAACAGCATTGATCGGCGCCTAAAAACGGCAACAACTAGTACAGTGTGAAGTTTTTCCATTCCTCTTTACAGGCAGCTATTTGTCTACAGTACTCCATTGTATCATTTTCCTTTTTTCCATTTCTCCCCACTAGCCAACATTCTATAAACAATGAGCAAATTCAAACTTCATTAGGCTATATATTTCAGTCTTCCATGATTAATTAGTTTATTTGAGTTTTTATTTTTATTTTGAAGAGCCTCTGGTACAACTATAACTAGTTATTTTGACTACATAAGGGCCAACATTTGAAGCAAGACTGCTATTTGTGTAGATGTCACACACATAAATTATATAGTCTGCTGGTCACTATGAATAAGTAGGATTTTCCAAGTACACTTTGAAAATAAACACTAAGTGTTAATGCTAGGTTTCCTCATTGTTTTCATAACAACATAAGGAGTTAATTGCTAGGCATAGCACGCAAGCAGTGTTAATGATAACAGAAATCAGTACTACATTTGTCCCACACTTTCAAGCAGTTTCTAGTGGTCATTTTAAATCAGGTTTTCAAATGCCCAGAAGAGCAGAAGCCTTTTATTATGTCTACCTAAAAGCCTTGTATTATGTCTACCCAAAAGAACAGAAAATGAACCAGATGGCTAATTTTTGTGAACTGTCTACATTAAAATCACTTTTGAATGACATTTACTTGGCAGACACAGATCAGATCAGTGCAGATAAACAAAGGGTCAAGAAGAAGAAGAAGAAATAAAACATAAAATGCTGTAAACTGAGGTTACATTAACTTGAGGCCAAATTTTTACAATATTATATGACATATATAAATTATTTAATTTTGGCTTTGCACGTGGCGTGAATATAGCCAATGAATTCACAGAGCATGTTAGTGGCTTCATATGTTCTAGAAAAGGGGTCTCCAATCTTAGCAATTTTAAGACTTGTGGACTTCAACTCCCAGAATTCCTCAGTCAGCTTTGCTGGCTGAGGAATTCTGGGAGTTGAAGTCCAAAAGTCTTAAAGTTGCCAAGGTTGGAGACCACTGTTCTAGAAAGCCAACCAACTGTAATTTATTCAATAAAACAAACTGAAGCAAACTGAATTAAGCAAATTCAATTAAGAAAACTGAAACCTGGCTTGGTACAACATGTGAATTCAATCTATATTCCTAGTGATTATGAACTGCAGTAGAAAAACCAGCTTTTATAATGTCACAAATTATTATCTATTACCACAAGATTCGTCTTCTCATATAGATTCGTCTATAGAATTCGTCTTCTCATATAGATTCATCTATAGAATTCGTCAAGAATTCTATAATGACAGAGAAGGAGGAGAACACTGAATTGTTGAGGTCATATTTATTATAGTATGCAATGGCATGACACCAAAATGTGAGGTAGATTACTCAGCATGTGATATTCACTTAGCCTAGCAAATACTTGAGGATTATATTTATAATCTCCAACCACATTTGCTTTATTATAACCTTTTAGAAATAGCAATAAGGTATTTTGTATTGAAATGTGATATTTGATCCCCCCCCCCCAAAAAAAAAACCCTAGGGAAAAATACTCTACTCTCTATGTATTAATTTAGATTTTGTGAAACTATGGACTCACTTGGATTTTGGAGAAATATATTTGACTTCCTTGTTTATCTGAGACATGTTTATCTGTAGGTCAGTTAATACAATCTAATAGAACATTGCTTCTGCAATGAAAAATGCAGTTAAAATAAAATTCACCTTTTGGAACTGAAGGTGAAACAAATTTGTTTGACTATAATGTGAGGTAAGGAAGATCTGTTGCATCCTGTTTATTTATTTATTAAATAAATTACCAATTTTTTAAATCGAATTTATACAGCTGCCCAAACAAATGTATGGACCACTTAGCCTTTACATCAGAGAGGGGCTATATATGACCCTCCATTTAATGTTCAAGTTCCATCAGCCTTAGCTAGAATACTAATTGAGAAGATAGAAGATACCAAGACTCCTAAGCAGTCTACACAAAGAAAGGAGACTTGAAAATGGTTAAGACTATCTGTTTTTGAATGAATGAATGAATGATTTATTAGCTAAGTGTGATTAGACACACAATGAATTTGTCTTGTTGCATATGCTCTCAGTGTACATAAAAAGAAAAGATACATTCATCAAGAATCATAAGGTACAACACTTAATATAGTCATAAGGTACAAATAAGCAATCAAATCATACTAGGAAACAGTCAATATAAATGGTAAGGATACAAGTGACAAAGTTACAGTCATACAGTCACAGTGGGAGGGGAGGGGTGATAGGTTATTCAAGACTGTGCAGTCTCAGGTACCTTCCTGGCATAATAGCTCATGCTCAGTGCAAATCTGCATAGCTTTATCTGGTTTACAAATTGCACTCTTTCCTTGATTGGGATATCTTTAATGGTTTAAGAAAGATGATCATTACTTGTTTTTTAACAGTTAAAATCCTATGTTTAGTGTAATGGTATTAAAGTGAATTGTCTCCCTTTTCTCCTCCCATTTTTTTTAAACCAGTGAGAGTATACTGATCTTATGCAGAATTTATGTTAGCTTACTAAATAAGTTTTGTTCTTGCAAAAATAAACCCTCTAGGACCAATGTGATATTCATCATCATTTCAGCTGGCAGTTATAATTACAGAGTTAATCAGAGGCAATTGTAATTTGGCTTTAAATGGTGGATACAAGTGAGAAGCTTATTATTATGAATATCAAAAATAGCCTGGAACACAAGTTAAAATTAATAACATAAAATTATTTAACAAAAGCATAAAGGTTAGAAATGTATAGTATAGATATAGAGGCAGCATTATATGGATGAATAAGTAATAATGTAACTGGCTTGCGTAGCATAAACTTTGCATATGGCAGACAAATTATATGTTTCTCATGTTTCTACAACACATCAAATTTTCAGTATTAATAAAGTGCTTTGTAAGAGAATATAAATTTCCATGAAATATACAATTTCTCAATGAATTCCCAGCATTAATTTTAAATGCTTTCAGATAGAGAACATTTGATAATAAATTAAGTAAAATATAGAAAATAATAGTTCCATTTATATAGAGTTAGTAGGCTGCAGTTAATATATATATATATATAACAAGAAGGTCTGGTAAAAACAAATATTTTAAACTCAATTACTTTAGACTCTAAATTTCTGGTTTGGGGATATTGAACAAGACCTAAAGAAGTGGAGGATCAGAGAAGTGAAAAACTTGAAAAGAATAAAATAAATAAATAGAGATGACAATGTAAATATAAGAAATAGAAACTAAGGTAAGTTTGACCAATAGTTGACTATTTACATTTTAATGTATCTGATCTAATGAATCAAATGCAAACATTTGATTTTACCTGTTGATTCCATAGTATTGACTGAACAAGTTTATACAGCATGAACTTGCTCACCTGGTTTTTAAATTTATTCCATTGTTCTGAACTCACAATGTAAAGCAAATAAATCTAGGAATCTATCTCAGAGAGAGTCTGCTAGGACTACAAAATAAAGAAGCAAAATATGATCTAGTTTTATTTTCAGCTCTAGTTTGGATTATGAAAAAGAAGCAATACTAATAATCATAAAATGATTGTGAAGATAAGATTTGTTTTTCAATGAATTTTCACAGAATTTGAGTTGCTAATAAACTTGAGTAGACATCTCTGGGGAAGCTTTAATCAAAATTGATGCACATAATATTCGGCACTTGGCCTGTGAGGCACTTATTAGAATTGGGATCAAATATATGTGGGAAATACGATAAACCTCTAAGAAATATACTTACATTGTGCTTTGTGAGATTGGAGATATTAATCGCTATTGCTTGCAGCCAATCAATACAGTCTTCAGCAGATAGACACTGAATTATTCCACTGCAAATGCCATCCACAGCAACAACTTGGAATGCATTTTGTCTGTAAACATGAAATAGATTAACTTGGGATCTATTCCAACACTGCCAATTTAATATTACCAATTTAATAAATATTGCAGAACAAATTCATCTCCGTTATATACTTTTCACAATACAAGTTAGCCACCAACTCTTGCTATTTTTTTAAACTATTATTATATGATTCTTTTTATATTTAGCACTTTTACATGACATATGATGAGATAAAATTTGGCAAATGATGTAGGACCAGCTGAATACAAATTGCTTACACTGCTGCTTTTCTTACACAAGAAGCTTGAAAATGTAGGAGTTTGGCAGATTGTAGAAACTGTAACGGCTGGTACAAGGTATTTTTCAGATATTGTGGTATAGTCTGAGTCTACTGATTTTGACTCAGAGTTACCTGTATCATTTTGGGGGGAATTTTATAGATCTATACAGTGTCAGTGATATCTTTCTCCATGAGTAAAGAGGCATACTTTTTGCAAGGATCTTAATTATGTTTAAGACCACATTTTTTCTACATAAATATTACGTAGATGTCTAAATAACAAATTTTCATTTCTAAAATTAAAACAGATCAAATTACTTTTTAAGCAAGAACGAAGTACAGTTGGGAAGTTTGCTTATATTTATTTATAATTATATTTTATTTGTATTTATGTTCTTCTATTTACATTTGAATTATACAGTCTTTAAAATTCTTTGTCTTATCTTTTGTTACAATTGAAGGATGCCAAATCATCTATAATCACTAAGTATATTTCATCCACCCACCCATTTATATGACTCATACAGTGGCTCATACATGAGCCATAACCAGAGCAGCTGACAAAACAATAAAAATGTTTTAAGAAACAGACAACTACAATAAAAACTATTGGCACCCTGAGGCAACATTCTCCCATACATGATTATTTTGTCTTGCTGGAGTCCAGCCTCATTTTGACCCAATGCTTTCAGCTCTTCAAGGCCTTCAATAAGATAAAAGTGTAATTCACCTACTATTACTAAAAATATAATTAGTGATAGAAGTCAACTAAAAATAACATTTAAATTCTATACATTCTACATAGAGCACATAAAAGTTGCACCAAATTTAGTGTTGTCATTTATTGCTCTCTTGTTTTCTAATTCTATTCTGTAGTGGCCATAGAAATAGAGTTTTGAAATCACTGTCTGAGCTTCAGCCTGGATACAATAGTAAATCTCTTTGTAAAGCATAATCAGCACTCAGGAGCTAGCAGTGAAAAGGGTCAAGGACAAGGTTCAGGTAGAAATAGTTCTTTTATTACAGACACAAGAAACCCCAATAATAAAGATCAGCTGCTAGAGAATCCAGCAATTCAGCCACCTATATATAATTGCTCCAAGGTTTAAATCTATCTTTTCTTTTTGTGGTCCGTACATATTCCTTACATTTCTCAACTTTGGAGAGTACTTGACTTATATTTTAGTAATAGTTCTGTGTGGCACCAATCTTTTTGGTTCCAGTCTTGGAACTTTAGCCTTTATAACAATTGTGCTTCTATGTTCATTCTATTATATCTACCTCCTAAAACGTTATCTAACATTAAATAAGGGAATATTTATTTGTAAAGAATTGATGAAATATTTTAGGCTGAGACCTAAGTGAGATAATGCAGAAAGGAATATTTTAGGAAATTATGTGGGAATGATTTCAATGTGTCAAATAGTAAAAATGGAATGAAAGCTGAAAATCTTTGTGACTTAGTGACTTTGTGACTTATACATGATTAAAAAGTAATCACAAATGTGGTAAGAAAGTTGAAAAATGATAATGTTTCAAGAATAGTGAGGGTAAGCCATGAGATGTCAAAATATAAATTATGGAGTGCCTTTGACATGTTTTAGAAAATTTGCAAAGACTGCAACTCTACCTGTCAACTGGAAGAATGTCATTGCTGTTCCCCTATACCAGGGGTGGGAAACCCTTTTATGACTTGTGGACTTCAGCTCCCATAATTCAGGAATTTTGAGAGTTGTAGTCCACAAATCATAAAGGGACCATCGCTCCCCTATACAAAGGGGAAAATAGCATGCAAAAGCTATCTATCTATCCAGGGGAGGTGCTACATTAGAATTTTTTTTATTCTTCCTTACTCATTATCTGTATTCTTATAATATTGCTTACTCCCCCCCAAAGAAATAAAGTGATGAGCATGTATGTAAGTTTACAATTACAAAAAATCAGTAGAAGTATAGATAAAACAGGTAAATAGTAATACATTAATGGCAAAAACAAAACAATTACTACATTCTATATGAAAAAATAGTACTTTAATAAAATAAATCACAAAATTTGTCTCTTACCCAACAATATAAAATAAATATAATAACAATATAAATAATAATATAAAACAACTGAATAATATAAAACAACTCATTTTGGCTGGAAGAGCTAAATTTTATTTCATGAGGACAATGACAATGATGATGATGATGGTTTTTTTTCAAAAATTAAACAGGGAAAGAGTTTGAGGATTTCAACTTTAGCTCCATAATATTATGATTCACGTACTACAATATCTGGGCAAAGTGAAATTAAAGGATAACCTGTGACATATCTATCAATGTAAGGGAATGGGAAAGCCATCCAAGTATTTCATATCACTATGTCCGGCACATCTATGCTGACTGCTAGAATACACTGTGGACTGATTTAGTGGCATGAAGTAATAAGTAATTATGAATTCTACAGAAAATCTTTATTGCTGAAGCAAAATGAATGCAAAGTCTTCAGCTAATAGTCTTTTTGGCACTTAGCCTAAAGAAATATAATGGATCTAAGTAGCCATATTGGAAGACTGTGTTTCCAGATCTCAACTGTCTTTAACTTCGCCAATTGGAAATTTTGCAACTTGTCCATTCATTCAATTTACTTGATGTGCAGCCTAAAAATAGGAAATGCAAAACTTGTTAATCCAAATCAACCAACCACTCATAACAGTTAGATCACAGAATAGCAGATGTATCATCATCATCAACCATCATCACCACTAGATGATATCTACTTACCTGCACTTATCTGATCCTGGGAGATACTGAGAAAATCTTGAATGAAGAAGAGGAATTAATCGGAGGTCACACCATCTTTTTTCCCATCTAATACCTGAAGATGTCGGCCATGAAGAACACGAAAGAGTATCCTGAAAACAGATGTCAAATATCTTTGATATTTTACTTTATAATAAGCATTTACAATTAATAACTATTTAGTCTGTTTCATTGTTCTTTCCCAACCTGCATGGCCATTAGATTTTCCTCTCAACTGAAATATCAATAGATTTTGTTAAGTACACCCTGATAAATTAAATTCTAGCACTTATTGATACCACATAACTGAGTGATAGTAAATAATGTTTACTGTTTTCAAGCAGACTCCTGAGAATACTGTGGATAGTCAAGAAGACAAACATATCATCCTAGAATTGAGAAACAAATGACCAGGTTCAAATTATCCTACTTTTGACATATGCAAAAATCTAGTCCTCAAAAGAAGGATCTATTACTGAGAAAGGTGGAAAAAAAAGAGAAGATAACAATCAATAAGGTAGATGGACTCAGATGCAGTAGTGATTTGAGTACACAATCGGGAGACCTGAAAGTTAGAGACACAATGGAGGTATCTATCTATATGGCTGTAAAGAGTCAACATCAAGAGTCAACCAATCCATCAATATTTCGTTCATTATGAATAAATAAATTGGTTGTTGACTATTTTAATGGAATTAAAAACCCATTCGGGCCTAATCTCAGCATATCAAAAACTTTCAGTTCTAAGCTTAACTATATAAAGTGGTGCTTAAAAGTATATGAATCCTTTTGAATATGAATCCTTTTGAATTTTCAATATCTCTACATAAATATTACCTAAAATTATTTGTCCTCCAAACAAGTCCTAAAACTAGATAAAGATAATCCAATAAACAAATGAGATCCAAAGCTAAATGTTTGTATGTGGCAAAAGCATGAGAACATTTAGGATTATAGTTAATTTGAAGGGAAAATTATAGTTGGTTGTTTGAATGAATGAGATGATATTCAGGTCTGAGTGTCAGAGGTCCTTTCTTATTTAAAGAAGAAAATTCTGAGTATTCATCATGAAAGAAACACATCACACACTTGCACACTCTCTAATATCAATGTATTCTGGTGTTCAAAGGGGAAAACATAGGATGTATTGAGGCCCCAAACACATAAAGTATGAAAAAAATACAAAGGCCCCAGGAAATTAGTGAATTGTTGTAGAAAACAAAAGTCAAGATATTCCTGACTGAATCCATCTAGCCTGTTTTAGAAATATACTGAATGATAATGATGTAAAGAATTTTGATTGTTGTTTTTTGAGTCTCTGGGCCAGTCAATACTATGATATATTAACCTTGAGAAAAAAATTGAAGATATCTTTTGCAGTCATAATCCTCTGGATCCCATCATCACCAATTAGTACAGTTAAGGGGAGAAACTTATTTATATTGGCTTTACAAATTATAGACTTTCCTATTGTATATTAACAAACAGTAAAAACACTATTCATTATTTACTATTTTACTTAATACTTCCAGTACTGGGATAAAAACAATTCCAATCGTATTCATATATTAACCAACCTCTGTTTCAATTCATGTAAAGGAAAATGTTAACACACTCTTAGATTGTGTTCATACTTCTTAATCAAAAAAATTTTCAAGTTCTTGACAGTCTCATAAATCATTCTCTTACCGTATTATTGGGATGATAGTTAAGATGTAAACCACTGTCACACAGAGGTGAGGATGTGCCACTACTTTGATCACTAGGGACACCTAATAAAAATATAATCTATTTAAATACATGTCTGAATTAAAAAGACTTTCTAGTCGAAACTGACATTTATCTAGCATGGTTAGAAGTCAGCAAAAGATGAAGGAAGAGTATTTTCTTTGTTTTGAGGAGTGTTGTAAAGTATTGTAATGATACTAATCTTTGATGTGAGAATTTCATGTAAAACACTCATAACTTACTGCAATATTCATTTCAACCATTGTTTTTTTAAAAATAATTTACAATTATAAGATGTTAGAAGGTCCAGTATTTTATCTGCTTGCAAAATCTCTGATCTGCTAAATCCCACCCCCCACATAACCAATTCAGGAAAGTAAAATGCATTAAGGGCATGAAGTAGTTATATAAGTGGTCATATGTGTACTCTGAGGACAGCCTTTATTTGTTTTATATGTAAGACGTACTTTGATGGTATACTATCATGTTAGTATCATAATAGAAACTGAGTGGATTTATTTGTAAAGAGCAGCAAATTATGATTTAGTATGTAAGAATAACCAGTAGTAACATGCTGGGTTAAATTTCATTCTTCTCTTGCCAGAAAATATTTG
The DNA here is from genome assembly GCA_032468175.1 of Toxicocalamus goodenoughensis. NCBI lineage: Eukaryota > Metazoa > Chordata > Lepidosauria > Squamata > Elapidae > Toxicocalamus > Toxicocalamus goodenoughensis. Next base: position 93,930 of record JANHFN010008187.1, read on the forward strand.
GAAATGTTGACATTCCATTTTAGTTTAGTTATCATTAACTGCAATGTCCATATGCTGACAAAATGCATTTCAAATAAAATCCAATTTATTGTTATGATCAAAGATCAGTAATGTTAAAAGAACTTGTAAAAGAAAAATAAAATAAAATTAGCTTAATTTATATTAATAAGACAGCAAAATAAGTCCAGAGTGGAAAATTTATCATATTAGCACTATATATTGCCACATTTTCACTGTCGCCACATAGACTTTGACTACTGTAGTGGTAGTAGCATAGTTGGAATCTGAATGAAAATTGGTGTAGCCTTTTTCTGTGTATATATAACACACATGCAGATTCCTGTAAAATTTGCAGTGAAACCGTACAAGTTGACTAGTTTCTATTTCTCCAGAGGCACATGGGCAGACACGTTCTATTGATAGAATGTTTAGTAAACCTGACCTGTAATTGTGCCCAATAGTAGCATATGGTGACTGGCTTTGAAGAAATATTTCCTCAGCCTGGGAAAGGTCACTGTAGTATAGATAACTTGCGAGTTGCTTTTCAGTATCAGGGTTCTAGTATTCTGGGAGAAGATGCTAGCTTCAGTTTGATACTCAAGCAAAATATGGTTAATTTTAACTAGGTTTTGCTGGTATTTGCCAACTTCAAACAACCCAACTTCAAACAATCCAAGACATATATATACTACTGGAACTCTTATGACTGTTACTTTTAGCTGGAAGAAAGGGTAACAATTTTTGAACCATGGTATTTCCAAATGCTTCCAATATCCAGGACTTGTGATTCCCATGGGATTGAAATTTGGCAAATTTTACAATGTCAGTACTGCTATGCTGTCACACCAATGCTCAGAGGTTCAATAGATTGATCCTGCTCTATATTTGGCCACTGGAAATCAGGTAGACAAGACCCTCCATAAGTGCCAGAGGGATGTCAGTCAGGGTCAAACTTTCAGGAAGTCAGAAGTTGTTCCCAGTCCCATTGGTTTTTTTGCCCTTGGTCATTCTATTTAGCTATTATATTTCTTATTTTTGAAACAATGACCCAAAAGATCATGGGTTGTCTAGTCGGCTATAAAGTTTGCTTGTATGAGCAAACATAATTAAGCTTAAACACAATTTAATATATGCTAATTGGTTAATTAATTAGAGTCTACTGGGAGATTATTTAAGTAAATGTCTGTATCAACCAATTTTAGTACTACCTATAAGTCTTTAAATGATATTCCAGTGATTGCCTTCAACCATCTTATCTGTTTTTAATGTATCAAGAATATTTTTCTAGCCCGCTGTCCACTTATGTCCAGATATGCTAATAGGTATTTACAAGATTCTGAACTTCGATATGCTGTTTGGAGTGTTGTTATGTTTGGAACAAAATACTCAGTATTCTGGAGTTTATTCCAGTCTAAGATAAAATGGGAATTTTGCTTTACCCTATTGTTTCAAATGTTTCCTGATCCTATCATCTTTCTCCCAAGCATGAAAATATGAAGCATGCATTTGTCAATATAACAGCAGGTCCTAATTTTCTGGTTGATGTGCAACTAAATCACAGACTTAAGTCATGCTGTAGTTGTTTGTTTCTACTGGTTCAGTTTGAGAGATGAACTTAAATGCTGAGTACTAGAAACCTGGAAAAAAATCACTTGAATAAAACTATCTTTTAAAGTACCCAACTATTCACATTGAAAAATCTTCAAGGTAGCCTTGCTTGCAGAGTGGAGAAGAACCAGTTCAACTTCCCTATGAGTGCTGACTAAAATATAGCAATAGCACTTAGACATATATACTGTTTCCATAGTGCTTTTCATTATTCTCTAAAATGTTTGTAACCCAACAATCTAGGTCCTCATTTCACCAACCTCAGAAAGGCTGAGTCAACTTTGAGCAGCTCAGGGCTCTCACTGTGCCACCACAGCTATTGCATAAAAAATGCAAGAACTTTAGACAAATGATCTAACCATCCTCACAGCAGGTTTTAATCACACAAGAAGACACCATACTTTTCAAGCAAAGATTGCATTTCATGTTATAATAAATACAGGTGATAGGGAAAAGTTCCTTCTGAAATATATCACGAGAGAGAAAAGATCTACTGAGAATAGCTGTGACTGCATAGATGTCAAATCTAGCAAAAGAAGGCCAGATACAGGATTATTTTATTAATTGTTTGTTTATCCTGCTTTTCCAAAAAAAAGGGTAATAAATTTTCTACTGTAACAACTGACAAGTACAATGACTATTGAGATCAGCCTTTAAAGTAGGATGGCAAACAGGGACTCTTAAGAATAGCAGATACTTGTTTCAAAACCTTTTTATACATACATGCACAATCTTCATTAAGAGGCAGTTTCAGAAATGCAGGCGCTCTTTTGAGAAAGGACACAGTTAGGGTTACCTCTTCTCCAGCATTCCGAAGAACTTGGACCTATGAATAAATGAAAAGAAGTGAAATAACATTCTTCTTGGCACAATATTGGGATTTAGCTTTTCTTGCTTGTTTATTTACCTGAAGAAAACTGTAAAGTAAGACTGAATAAGATCTTTGCTATCTTTAGACATATCCAACCTATCCTCACTTTCCTTTTCTCCCCACCCACTGTAATTTGAATCCTACATAAATCTAGCCATTCTACTTTTGATGGAGTAAACTGCAGCTCATAAAAACACATTTTATTAAAATATGTTAGAAAAGATGCTAGCAAATTTCTTCTGGTTTTTTTTTGCCACCATAGATTAATGTGAATCACCTGCAAAATCTGTGTCCCATAGTAAATCAGCTCGCTGCCATATTCCTAGACCATTTCAGAGCCTGTATTTATAGCTCTTATTAATGTTCTTCCTCTTCTGTCATTCTTCTGTTTTACTTTAGGCCAGACCTTTCATGGTTTAACATTTCTTCTTTTCTGCTGATTGCAAAATTTTCACAATCCTTTTAGCTCATTTAATCTTATTTTGTGTTTTGTGAGACAATGGCTATATTTTCCATGTACACCATGGAGAATAGTTGTCTTAGCATGAATACTACAATTTGCAGCTGCAGCATTCCTTTGTGATCAAGTCAAGTCCTCTATCTCAGATATTTACATATCTAACCACCTTGGACTAGCAAAACACCATTTCTGCTGTTTGAATGGAAGGGACAGTGAAAAGACAATCTCCTAAATTGCCTCACAGCAGCTTTTAAGGAAAGACAAATCAACTGGACATGATTTACTTATGAGTTAATTGCTACGAGTCCTTAGGGAGAGGGGCGGTATATAAATGTAATAAAATAAATAAATAAATAAATAAATAAATAAATAAATAAATAAATAAATAAATAAAATACTTTTCTTTAAAACTAGGATACAACTTTTCCATTGCTGCTTTGTATTTGTATTAATAATTATTTTTATCATATATTTTACAACATTTAAACTCTGCTACAAGAAGTTTAATATATATCTCCACAGCTCTCAACCAACAAGAATAATTTTGGAAATAGGTACATATATCTCTTATAAAATATAAAAGGAGAAGTGCATTAACAATTAATATTTTGTCTAGTTTAGCTTCTCCCCCTCATAAATAACAGTTTAAAGGCCAAATTTTGTTCAGTTAATTAAGTTCACAATTCGTATGTTTTGCAATACACATCACATTAAAGCAAAGAAAGCAATCTGTGATCTAGGTAGTCACTGCCTACACAAACTATTTAATAGCATTTTTCCCTTGTATTTTTTTGAGAAGCAGTAAATTAAACACATATGAATCATTGATTGTTATGAATGAAATAACTGTTGCAACTGAGTGTCCATGACAAAAAGCAAAATACTGTTAGTCATACTATATGTACTACCACAGGGGGCGGAGGGAGATCAAAATTAATTAGCAATACAATACAGCATTCCATTGAATTACTTAAGAAATGAACTTAGAATTGAAAATAAAAAAAAATAAAATAAAAATAAAGTTATGAACTTTGAAGATTTTTCAAATTTAAATAATGTATCTATACATATATACATATACACGTCTGTGTGTACACATATATATGTATACTGAACAAGTTTGTGTGTGTTAAAGAGTTAGTATTTAAATTAAATATATATTGTCCACACACACACACACACACATCTTTCCAGATAACCATGGACAAGATAGCAACTTTTCTTTATTTTGTCATAAACTGGAAATACAGGATCTCAAGTAGCCTTTAGAATTAACTTAAATGTGCTCCCTAGTTTCATAAATAATCTTTGCATTCCAATGTCTCCTTTCAATAAGTTTACTCTGCCTGTTTTGAAGCTGACATTGAATTATAACTGTCCCAGGTTAATTTTTTACTTGCTCCTTTGATATCAGTGCTTGCAGTTTCTAGGTCAAAGAAACCAATAACTGGCACTTTCACAAACAACCACATTATACAGATTTTTCATCAGCTCATAGACAAGGTGCAATATATCTCTATCTTAGATTAAACTCCATCCTGGCAATAAGTGAGAAATCACCATGGCAGTTCTCATAGAACATACACAAACACATATACACACTTCCTCAATCACAAGAAAAGATGGATGGTACATATAGAAACATGACATTGAAAAACTCAGGAGAATATATATAGACCCTGATCAGACAAAAGAAGCAAAAAATTACTAACATACTTTCCACCAGATAATTTATCCAGAATAAGATAGATAAAGTCTATCCGGGATTCCCTACAGAGAATAGATATCCTAGTTGTAAAGCTTCTCTTAAACTATTGGAAATAGTTTTCTCATTCTTTGGACACTGGGATGAATATGAATACATTTAAAATATTTAATAAAGGTGTCAACCATGTGTTTCAGCAGTTATAACACAGTGAAATATTGGTTATCACTGTTCTCAAAATAGGATTGTTTGGCTTAACATATATTAGTCAGCTTTATTTATAAGCCACTTCCTATATTAATCTTGTAATTTAGTTTTGCAAATTCAAAAAGTTATTATTGAGAACTTAATTGGTAAAACAAAAACCTTCTAGAATATCAATGAATTTTCCCCTCATCCCCGGTTTAGTTCTTCAGAACTTAACAATGGCATAAACCCAAATGCTTTGACAGAACTGTTTCTGAAGTAATGTTTCTGATAAATATTTGAAGCTATCTTGGTTCATATTGGAGGCCATTTTCCTTCAGAATCTGTTGAGAAAGATACTTTTGTACTGCAGTAAAAAATATTCTATCACTTTGCAAACCATGTGAAATTTGCTTTTCTGATTACTTAAATCCATCCACATAATAATAGCCTTTCATATACAGATGAATAATTGTGCTGTATTTGTGGTGCATGGATGATAAACCTCTTGAAAGTAGATTTTGCTTGCTCATATATATTTGCACATTTTAAGCAGTTATATCAGCAACACACTGAATGTCATAAATGTATTTTTAGCTTCATTTCAATTAGGCAAAACATTAAAGATGAACTGAACTGCAGTTTAAAACATTTAATGCATATCAAGGAAAAGCAACTTGTTGAAATACTTTCTATTAACTTGTACCTTTAGAGTGAAACTTACAATGTCATCTTTCAATCAATCTGTTCTATTTATCTGAAAGAAGAATCACTTTTCTTTTGTATGTGCAGTATTAATCATAAACTGTAATATTTATAGATTATAATGCCTATGATCATATTTAACAGAATGATAACAGCTGCAATTCAGAAATTATTGTAATCTGGGGATATGAGTATTATCCTACATACAGCAAAGCATAAATTTTCCTGTACTGTTAACATAAATAATTTTAATAAAGCACCTTGTATAATTTATTTGAATTGATGTATGTGCATGTATCTGTGTTTGTTTATATACATTTAACATTCAACAAATATATTTATTTGTTTCCTAAATTAGATTTTTCTTTTGTTTAAAACACATGGGGAGAGAAGAAAAAACCTGTTATAAATAGATGTTTACAGATTTGCATATTGACAAATAATTATCAAAATGCAAGCTATTAGATCAGTATTATAGAGCTATTTACAATAAATGTAACTAACATTTATTGATAAGAATATTTGAAGAAAAAGCACAGCATATGAAGACATTCGCACGGCACTTTGCATTCTTTGAAGATTATAGTTTTTTTCTTACAATTTATCTTTACTTTTGTCCCATCACAACTTTTACTTCTATTTCATATTCCTAATTAGAAAATAATCTTAGTAAAAGATACCCTTGACAGCACTTAAACAATATTCAAGCTATGATTTCTATTGGAGGCATGTTTTTTATAGATAGAATCATTTTAGCTATCATTTTCCCCTAGACAAGAATCTACGGTTTCAATAGTATAAAAATTGCCGTAAAGATCTGAAATATTTGATTGTAAATGTATTAACAGCTGCCAGGATTGTTTATGCTAAAAACTGGAAAAATGAA
>JANHFN010008187.1:100450-121078 GCA_032468175.1 Toxicocalamus goodenoughensis
ACACAATACAGAAGCCTGATGATGGCAGATGAGATTCTGCCGAAACGTTGCTACAACTTTAAAAGCACAACTACAGGTCTATATACTGCCCTTAGCGCTTTACAGGGGAAAATTAGTTTTTTCATCCCATTGTTTACTCTGCCTGTCTATATTTAAAATTAAAATTACTACATAATAAACCTAAACCAATATCTAAGTGCAGCAAAAAAAATGTAGGTCACCAGAAAAACAGAATGTTGCTGATATTATGAAATGACAATTATAGTTCTTTTCACATCAGTTTCAGATGATAACTGGTCAAACTCTTTCAAATCAAGTTGACATAAATGCTAAACAATTAAAGCCTCTTTATATTCTTTTAAAAATTCCCATGATCCCCTCTTTAAAAAAAAAGCAATGGTATTTTTAAAAAATAAATATTTAGCTAAATGAAACATAAGCACAAAGTTGATGCTGCTAGGTCAGTTGGAGACTGCATACATTTGCCACATTCATTAGGAAAAAGTACAGCCATGATGAAAACTACAAGAAGCTTTTCATGAAGGTGTGGGTGAATCCTGTCTCTGTAGAACAACAAGCAAAGCCTTTCTTATTTTTGACATGATGATTCTGTATGACAGTTGTAGTGAAAGAAATTGATGCTTTATTCCAGAACTGAACTAAGGTATTTCAAAACAGAATCACATTATGCTCTTTTAACTGATCTGAACAAAGGCTTTGAGAACTTTCTGAAAACTTCAACAAGATTTGAAAATGAATCCAAATAGTTAATAAGTCATCTGTCAACATTTATGCTATTTCCTCCACTTCTTTATAATAATCTTACTTTAAAAACAGAATTTATTTATGCTTCTTTGAATAGGGTATCATCTCAGAGGACTCTAAATCCAAGCTTGCTTCTTACTGTTATCAAAGAGAAGCTTTTGAAAAATATATTTAGACATAACAGAATAATAGAAAATCAGATTTGGAAGGGATCTTGGAAGTCTCCTAGAGTCTAGACAAATCCCATGTTCAGGCAAGACACTCTATACCATTTCAGACAAATGATTGTCCAATCTCTTCTTAAAAACCTCCAGTGTTAGAGCACTTACAACTTCTGGAGGCAAGTCATTCCACTAATTAATTATTCTGTCAGGAAATTTCTCCTTAATTTCTTCTCTCCTTGATTAATTTACGTCCATTGCTTCTTGTTTTTCCTTTCAAGTGCTTAGAGAATAGGTTGACCACATCTTCTTTGTGGCAGCCCTTTAGGTATTGGAACATTGCTATCATGTCACCTACTCCTTCTTTTCATCAAATTAGGCATACCCAATTCCTACAATTGTTCTTCATATGTTTTAGCCTTCAGCAATGATATGGTTTTGGCATTTAAAAATGTAAACTATATATGGAGCCTTGAAGATTGGAAAAGATATCTTTTGGGAGGTTTTCAATTGGTCTTCTCATGGCTTTCTCCCTGGCTAAACAATCTTCACCTTAAGGTTAACTTTAATTTTATTGAGGAAGTGGGGAATAATGTGAAAGAAAATAGACTGAAGCTTTGCTGGATATAAAAATATATTTTACATGGTGGTAAAACCTAATATTTTAAAACCTAATATTTAAAATAAAACTATGGGATAGTCCCCTAAAGTCTTTCAAACTATGCTGGCTTTAAAAATAGCTATTGCCAACTAAATAAGAATGGATTGTTCTATCACAAAAATCCATCAGGGATTTTGAAATTATTGAAATGAGATATTTGACAAGTTTATAGCTAGTACTGAAAGAAAACTATGATGTAATATCAATTTTAAAAATCACCATGAAGAATATGTTCAGTTGAAAAGATTTGATGAAAACAGTATCTCGTTCTCATATCCAACAGCTATCATTTAACAGATACATATTAATAGAGTCAAAGCTTTATTAATTAGGAAAATTAAAGCAGACAGAGAATAAAATTACATTCCTTGGGGAATATCAAAATCTGTAAACCATAAAACTGCTTTACAATTAGATCTTTATTTTCTTCCCACATACTCTTATTTAGATTCCTAAACTAGAATTCTCTGAAATTCTTACAAATTCTATTTTAAAAAATTAACATGGGAAGAGGCACCGTAACCTATAATTATTTGTCTCTATTATATTTATTAAGTTACATATTGTTTGACTTATACAAGAAAGATATTATTTAATGATTTTCATATTGCTGTTCTAAGATACAGGTAGTCTTCGACCTACAATAGTTGCTAAACAAATATTCAGAGTTACAACAGACCCCCCCCTCCCAAAAGCTACTTATGGCTGGATTTTGAAGTTATAATGTTTGCATCCCTATCCCACAACAGAGGTCATATGATTGCATTTTGGATGCATGGTAATCAGGTCACCTTTATGGCCATTTTCAGCATTCCACAGTTGCATGACTGCAATTTTTGAGATTGTTTTGCCAATTTCTGTCATTTATTTCTAGTTTCCAGCAAAAAACTCCCACTGTACAAAATGGATTTGTTTAACAACCATGGCATTTGCTTAATAACTTCTGCAAAAAAAATGTCAAAAATCAGCTCTTATCATGGGATGCTTGACATATAATTTCAATGATTTAAAATCATAATTCAGGGATAAGTTGAAGACTATCTGGAGTAATATATTCAAAGCAGTGGAAACAAAATAAATGTAATTTTTTAAAAAATATGAAAATTTTAGGGTGTATATGTTTGTTTTAAAAGATTATTCCCTACAGTACTGTATATCATCATCAAATAATGGTTTTACTGAACAAATGAATCAGACATCAAAATAAATGCTGAAGAAATTTGCTGGGCAAAATCCTAAATCCTAGGACACTTGGCTACTGTATAATATTTGTCCATAGAGAAGTATCCCAAGCATCTACAGGATAAGTCCATTTGTACTATATGGTAGATGACCTCATGGTATTCTATATGTGATAAAAGAAGGGTGAGTTAATAGAACTGAAGAATTGACTTCGTAGTCAAATAACATATATCCGTGTGTGTGTTTGTTTGTGTGTTCATACTTGCGTATATTCTTATACCAAACTGCTTTCTTCCTAAGAATTTAGATAAATGTATATTAGAAAAGAGGGAAAAAATAATAATTTTTTTTCAATGAATTCAGGAAAATTTAAAATCAGCTCAAGAATTTCAAACCTGAGTTCCTCAACTTGACTGATTCTCACTTGGAGCTTCTGAATACATTCTTAATTTCCTTGGTTATATCCACCCTATTTTTTAAAGATAGCTAGCTAAAATAGAACCAAGTAGGCAATAAAACCTTAACAAGAAGTAATCTGACCTGAATCAGTAGTTTGGTGGGATAAGAGAGACTTTAACATTTTATCTCCTATTATGGTAGCAATCTGGACCAGAGCTGGATTTCCATACCAGCTATTTACATTGAACTAAAGTTCCTATTATCACAAATGAGAACTTTACTTTTAGTTCAAATAATAGTTATAATGAGGTGCAAAAATAAAATCTTCACATCAAACTTGTGATTTTATATCTGTAATAACTTAATGAAAACTGTGTATTCTTGATTTTGCCTTATCTCTCTGACCTTTTATCTAGTATATCGTATGTTCTGAAGCTAAAGCATGAGGAAAGATTTTTAATGTCCTTGTAACGCCTGAAAGTTTAAAATAACTTCTAAAAAATCCTTCAAAATAAATTGCTGTCCTGTAAGTGACAATTCATTTGTCTTATTAAAGTGAGACCTATATGAGAAAGAGTCTTACAATATTCCAAGCCTACATGGGGAGATTCTCAAACTAGGCAAGTAGTCTCAAATGTTACAGGTGACAGAAATGTGCCATTTTTCCTCTTCCTAGAGGATTGAAAATAAAATATGCTCAATAAAAGATTTTCATTTCTATTTTTTAATGGTGGAGAATACATTGGGAAGTCAGTGTTTTTCCACAACTTTGTGCCTACAAAATATCTCTAGAAAAAAATTGGATGGCAAAATGTTAATATAATATGAGTGTCACATCAATGAAGAAGGTACACTATCCAAATATTATAATCATTTAACAATCTGAGAGTAAAACAGAGTTAAATTATGTAGAAACATAATAAACAATTAATAAAAGTGCAGCAACTTCAATTTACATTAGAAACTGTATTGGGTTAGAAAAAATTATAAAAGCTCACCACTTCTTCATGCCTGCATTTTCTTACATTAATTCCATTAATCTGTTGAGGAAGAAATAATAATTTGAGGAAAGGGTCTTCTACTCTGCAGGCAGGAAGAACAAATAAATAAAATTTGACTAAGACAACTTGTTTACCTACCTGTAGAATTGCATCACCTATGAACAGTAGGCCTGAGAGTTCCGCTGAAAGAAAGAAGGGATGGAGGGAAGGAAGGAAGGAAGGAAGGATATTTTTCATTTCAGTCTTCTCTATAATTTTCCACTGGCAGCATCAGTGTGACAATATATATAGATAAATAAAACAATGAAAAATAATTGAAAAATAAACAGCAAGTTTGTCCCATACCCAAACAGTGTCTTAACTGATTTCCCTAAAATCCCACCCCAAAACCCTCATCATATATGTTCACAAACTAAAAAAAGCTTCACAGAGAATAAAAAGCAGGCTCCCTTCAGTTATCTCTGTCCAACCTATTAATCTGCAAAGACTTCAGATGCCCCACATCCAAGCAATTAAACAATGTCTGATTTGATGGCATACAGGTGTTCATCTAGTTCATTTCCAGGAGCTGGATCAGCATATTATATATAGATGCAGTTTAAGTTTATGAAGTTCATGTTTTGCTCTTGATTGGTCTATGTTATACTTTTATTGTTGTTGTTTTTAATTCTACTGCTTTTAGTCCTTTTTAGTATTCTGAGTCACTTGGTGAGTAGTAAACATTGAAAATATTGTGGTCACATTTATAATGAAATTCTCTCTCCCAAAAAACAGACTCCGAATCAGGAAAAAGGAAGAAACAAAGACATACTGGTAGTTAATTTTATTAAAGAAACTAAATAACAACTTACTTCGTTGTTCTTTGGAAATTTTGGAAACAACCACAGGAATATTATGTTCTGCTCCTCCCTATAAAATAAAGAGATCATACTTCATTGAGTCTACTGTTACTTTATAAATACTCTATTACAACATTTCTTTAGCTTTAGCTTCTTTTTTGGATATTTGAAATGAGTAAAAAGGGTGTTGGTGCTTACTTGACACACCCGTTCTTGAGCTGCGAAGGGCATCCAGTAGTGGGAGAAGATTCAGTCTCTGCTTATCTAGGCTGGGCTTAATTTGCAGAACGTTCCTCCTCCTCCGTGGGACTCCTCCCCAGCGTTCCCCAGTTTTCTCAAAGATGAGAGGAAACAAACACACACCCTCGCCCTTAATACTGTAAAAATTTGTTGGCTGAAACAGGATCACAGCAGACGGAACAGGGTGGGGCTGGATGCTCTTCGCAGCTCAAGGAGAACAGGCGTGTCAGGTAAGCACCAACACCCTTTCTCCCATGAGCTGCTCAGAGTATCCAGTAGTGGGACATACCAAAGCTTGGCCTGTCCTACAGGAGGGACTCCGTCTATCTTGGGATCCCCTCCTGGTCCCTGTGGACCCATTGCAGAACCCTTCTATTTTATAATGCCTAATGAAAGGCGATGGAGAGCCCCAGGTTGTGGCACAACAGATGTCAGTGATTGGTGCCTGTGTGGCCCATGCTGTCGATGTTGTGGTGCTCCTTGTTGAATGAGCTGTTATGCTCCTGGGCATCTGAAGTGCTTGAGTCTGATACGTTTTCGCTATTGCGGCCCGTAGCCAATGGCCTATTGTGGAGGATGAGATCTTGCATCCCTGATTGTTGGGCTGAAAAGACACAAATAAAGCCTCCATTTTTCTAAAAGAGGCTGTGCGGTGAATATATATTCGTAATGCTCGCCTCACGTCCAGCTGATGCCATTGTTGTTCCAGCCCTTGGGATAGCCTGGAACAAAAATTAGGAAGTATCAGTTCTTGTGCCCTGTGAAAGGCTGAATTAACTTTGGGTATGAACATAGGATCGGGATGAAGGACAACCCTGTCAGAATGGAAGATCTTGTCTGATCAACAAGGTTGCCAGTTCTGAAATACAATGAGCGGAAGTGATCGCTACAAGAAAACGTCAGAAATTGGAGACTTGACAATTGCAAAGGCTCGAAAGGGCACTTAGTAAGTGCAAGAAGGACCTTGTTAAGGTCCTAAGTGGGATAACGGTGAACCGTTGGCAGGCGTAATTTTATGACTCCTCGAAGGAAACACTGTATGCGTGGATGATGGGAAAGGGATAGGAGACCTTCATAAGTGATGACTGACACCAAGGCCGCCACTTGTCTTTTCAATGTATTAGGTGATAATCCCTTATCAAGCCCCTCTTGTAAGAACTCTAGGATTTGCGCCACAGATGGAGGAATGGGATCAATTCGAGACTTGGTACACCAATAGTAGAAACTGGACCACGTGGCATTGTAGATGCGAGTTGTTGAGGGGCGTCTGGCAGCTTGGATGGTGGCAATAACTCTGTTGGAAAACTTTTCACTCTTCAGATGACTCCGCTCAACCTCCAGACGGTCAGGTGCAACCATTGAGGGTCCGGATGTTGAAGGGGTCCTTGGGTTAACAAGACCCTGCCTGGTGGAATTCTCCATGGTGGTGAAACAGATAGACTGCAGAAGTCTGCAAACCACGACTGTCTGGGCCAGTAGGGAGCTACCAGAAGCAGTTCCGCCCTCTCGTCAAGCAGCTTCTGGATGACCTTGGGGATCAGTGGAAGTGGCAGGAATGCGTACAGAAGCCCCAAAGGCCAATGACAATGGAGCGCATTGAAATTCTCTGCTCCTTGTAAGCGGTATCTGGAAAGAAATCTCAGGAACTGAGCATTGAGGGGGGAAGCGAACAGATCTAGTATTGGCTGCCCAAATATCCTGACCACCTCTTGAAAGTGGGTCAGATGGAGGCGCCAATCCAATGGATCTATCGTGGCCCTGCTTAGCCAATCTGCCTGTGTATTTGGCAGTCCTGAAATGTGTTCTGCTGTGATGGAAATCAGGTTGCTCTCTGCCCAACGACACAAACACTCTGCTTCTCGCATGAGGTGTTTTGACTGAGTTCCCGCCTGTTTGTTTATGTGAGCTTTCATGGTTATTTTGTTGGTCAATATTAATATGTGTTGGTTGCGTACCTGTGGAAGGAAACTGTGGAGAGCCAGGTGTACTGCTTGAAGCTCCAGCCAGTTTATGCTACGCAATCGTTCTATGGAGGACCAGTGGCCTTGGGCTGTGAGTGATTGAAAGTGAGCTCCCCATCCAATCAGGCAGGCATCGGTGGTGATGGTAAGTCTGTGGGGCTCTTTGAATAGCCAACCTTTGTTAATGGCTGGTCTGGTCCACCAGAGGAGAGATATAAGGACCCGTGATAGAACTTTGACCTTGTATTTGGAGGCCAGATCGCTGGTACGGGAGCAGGAAGCACTGGAGGGATCTAGTGTGGAGCTGGGCCCAAGGAATAATAGATATACATGAAATCATCTTGCCTAACAATTTTGATAGATCAGTTAGGGACACCCTCCTATGAACCCTGACCTCCTTAACTGATTGATGAAGTTGAGGAGTGTGAACCACTCCCCCTGCTATTGTGATTATGGAAGGATCAGTACGCTCATTAGTTAATGCTATATTGTGTAGGCGGTTGGTGCGCCCAGGGACCTGGCCAAGAATGGACATGGTGCCCTGAAATCAAATCTCCTGGGTTTTTTTTATGTTTTTTTTAAAAAAATTAAATTTTATTTTATTTTATTTTATTTTTTAATAAATTGAGTCATATGTCAACAATTAATTTATTATTGTTATGAAATTGCCAGTATCATTATATTGGTGTGATTAATATTATCAGAGTGTATGGGTGTGCAAATATATATCAAATTTGGATGTCCCAATCAGCCAAATTGAGAATGCCTAGCAGGCCAAATAATCACTCACAGGTCATCAACAGCTTTCCTGCACAGGCGGACGCTGGCCTAGGTGCTTGCTGTTGTGCCGCTGAATAGGGAGAACTGTGAGGGTTGAGCCAACAACATGAATTAACAAAAGCCTCGAATATGTTGAAAATGAGGTTGTAATGATTCCTGGGGTATTTTGTGTAAAAAACACTTCAATCTGGAATAAGTATTACATCACACAGTCTATTGAATTAGCACTCAACCCGGCCACGCAGTCCCTTGAGAGTAAAAAATAAACAAAATGGCAACCGGACGTTATTTATGACGCGTGAGCCAGCAGCAATCTCCCACCAAGAAAAAGAGATAAGCTCCAACAGCCTTCCCTTAGGGCTAAACTGGCAGGGAGGGGTGAAATAATGAGGCAATTACACCTCCACCCCTAAACAGCGTTCTTGGGGGAAAGGAGAAACTGTGATACGATTCAGAAGAGAGCGAGAGAGAAAAAGCCTCGCTGTTTAAATGATAAAGCAGCTTGGCGATCATAATGGCAAGGGTAGGGCTAGCGGTTGGGTGGGGTGAAATGAAATCTAAGCCTCCCTGCGCTTAGGAGCACTTCCTGGTAATGCGATCCCCAATGGCCAGATGGCAAGGGCAGCATCGGTAAGAAAAGAACAATTGACTATCTGCAAACCTTAAAGAGAATTCTCCTGTTTCGGCCAAAGATTAACGAGAAGCACTGCCTATCTCTCACAAGGCTGGGCCAAAACTGGGGAACGCTGGGGAGGAGTCCCGTGGAGGAGGAGGAGGAGCGTTCTGCAAATTAAGCCCAACCTAGATAAGCAGAGACTGAAGCACCTCCCACTACTGGATGCTCTGAGCAGCTCGTGGGAGAATAAGTTTCATCATTCTTTTTGCTAATGACTACATGAATGCAATCAGCCCTTTTGTAAAGGAGGAAAAAAATGCTGGCAATACTGTATTATGATATTCTGCACACACAAAAAAGAAGAAATTATTGACAAAGAAATACAAATTCATTGTAGGTTTTCCCAGATTGCTCATATTATGGCATCAAATCCACTTCATAAAAAGCAAATGGACTCATTCTGAAACAGGGATGGTGCTGTGAGCATTTGCTTGTCTGACTGGTAAGGAAAATACAAACAAAAGCATATAATTGAATGGAATGTAAAGTTTTCCCTGGTTTCTTTTGATTTTCTATTTTTCATTCTTATATGCCCAAAAGTCAGTAAGAAAATGAATAGAAAATCTGGCACAAAATAAAACAAAAATTCAAAGATAGTTAACAAAAGATTATTTCACATTGAGGGGTAAAAAAGAAATGGAAAGCACAATAAATTGGAGGCACATTTTTCTATATTTTTCTACAACAGTCCATTGGTTCATTTTGCCAGGAAGGAAAGAAGGAAAAAGGCATTGAAAATATAAGTTATTTTTTAAACAGTTCTACTTGGCTTTTCTATACCAATATTCACTATTCAAGCATCAGAACGTTTGGAGTTATTTAAAAAATTTTTTATCTAAATATTTATTGGCTTTTTGAGATTTTTTTAATGTATAAAAATAAAACTATTCTGTGTGCATTGCATGCAATATATAATCAAACCTACAATCAATATTCATGGGAATTACTTTATGTTAGAGATAGCTCTGAAAATGAACACTATTTACCACTTTAGAAAAACATATTTAGAAGTACTGGCATAGTTTGATTGAACCAATTTTGATAACACAGAATCTTAAAATGATAGTGTGAGTTAAGCGGAAGCTCAAAGCAACAATCGAGACAGCAATAAATGATCAGTTTCTAAATTTTAAAAAGATAGATTTTGATGGAGGCCTTCAGAGAAGGAATCACTGAGGTAACTCTGAAACCAGGAATAAGATAATGCATCTCTGGGGGTTGGGCAAAGTGATTCAGAATCTTGAGGAGAAGAAGAAGGGAGAAGCTAATGAGATAAGCCCATTGTTTTTGTACATTCAATGTGACATGAAAAGATCTGAAAACAGCTCCTCCCTACTTGTGATTGTAGTAATGGTATAAATGAAGATACAACCTTCATGCTTAAAGTGTTGTCATCTTTACAGTGTAGCCTATTATTACCATGTGAACAGGAACTCTGATGGTAAAAGCACTCATCCTAATTTGCTAAAAACATTCATAAATATTGATGCTTTGACTGAGACTTTTAGTAAAGAAAGATGAATATCAAATGCATTAGAGGACAAACTATTAATATATTTTCTACTTCAGGGTTTATGCAATTATTTCAGGGGAGATTACATTCATGATTTATATTTATCTCTCACTGACGAAAGGACAGTAAAATGCAATTTTGGGCAGCACTCTATTTTATAACATACTTTTTAATATAATAATAGAATAAGGATGTGCCCATTCCATGGACCTTACTTCATACTTAACTGGTCAGTAGAGGAGGGGGTTGTATAAATGACCTAACGTGCCTATTGTTCTTGTACTCGTTTTTGTTTGACAAATTCTAATAAATAAATAAACATTTTCAGTTTCATTAATAAGCAAGTTTGGAAGAATGCAGAATTGTAGATATATTCATTGGTTGTAATGTGACAGCTATTTTAACTCAGCTTTTATTAATACTCATTTTAAGTGCTATTTAAGACCACAGTTTGAGTGACTATCTACAGTATTGTAAACCTATAATAAAAGCTTTTGTGGTATGCTGAATGGGCAAAGAAGAATACAATACATGGCAACCCATTGATCTTATTAAACATATTCCCTAAAATATAAGATCCATGCTCAATACACACTGACATAGACACACACATATATAGCAATAGGAAGAATATCGTACTACCTTTATACTTAATCCAAATCCTCCTACAGTTTGTCTTCTAATTGTTACAGTTCTTTCCTGAAAAGAAATCAGATTTAAACATTTCCTTAAAAACAACCACAATCACACAGCATTGTTTCTTTTTAGTCATTATCAAGTTTTGAATTTCATATATGTTTTGTCATAAGAAATTGCAAAACATATTTACCTAAAGTGTCAATCTGAATGACAAAACACAAATACAAGTAGTCCTTGCTTTAATGACCATTTTTTCAGTAATAGTTCGAAGTTACAACAGTGCTGAAAGTGTGGTACTTATGACTGGGACTCAAAGTTCCAACCATCCCAAATTTCCTCAGATGGTAAAGATCTAGGTGCTGGCAACTGGCTTACAGTTATATGGTTGCACTGAGTTTGTTCTCATAGCTTTCCACAGACATGTGATTGCCATCGGAAACCTTCCCTGCTAGCTTACCACAACCAAAGTCAATGGGGAAGTTAGCAAAGAAGTTGCAAATCATTTTGGATAAGTCTCCTCTACACTGTAGCAGTCATCTTCAGCATCTTGCCTCACTGACCCATGTGCACTTTCATGTATTCTGCCCTGCATGTACCCTACAGCAACCAACCCTATCTCCACCCACATGTGACACACTGGACTTTCCCACACCTTACACCTGCAGCAGCGACCCCAAGTTTCACTATGTTTGCACTGTGCCACTTGGTCACTCTCACACCCTCCTGAAGCCAACAGCAGCCAGTTACCTGCCCACCAGCCTGCTTGTGAGCAGGCTGGGAGTTTTAATTCCTATCAGCTTCCCACTGATTTTGCTTGTTGGAAGCCAATAGGGAGTTGCCAGGAAACACCTACTAAATGACTGGTGATCCTTGCTTAACAAGAGCAGTTAAAAGTGCCAGAATTACCACCCCTAAGCAATGTGGTCACATAATGTCATGCTTTATAACTGCATCATTTAGCAAAGAAAAAGCCAATTTCATTAATAGAGAACTACTGCACTTAAGTGATATTTGTTTATTTTCTGGATGATTCAACTATAAATGCATAACACAAAGATATATATGCAGTCACTTTTCAACATCTAAATCTCTGTAATTAGGCATTAGGTCTTCTCAAATGTTTCACTGAGCAATCTTTTTTAAAATCAGCATTAAAGCCCATGAATAGCCTTCATTGAGCCAAAATCTGCATAAATTCAGCACTTTGTTTCTCATAGGAGCCAATCAGGTGTATACAGGTATAATAAACTTGAGGCATTGACCATCAATATTGTTAGCTTTAAAAGGAAATTGAAGAAAATCACAGAAAGTAGCTCTTACATTTTAACATTGTTGCCATGTAGCAGGCATTTGCCGCATTCCAAGTATAATATACTTCAGGATGATAGACCTGCATTCTGTGAATTTAGGCAATCCTGTTTAAAGTTATCCGAATTAATACCCATCACCACAGATTAATTATATTCTGTACTGAGAACAATGTAAAACATCTCTTTTAAATTTTCCCAGCAGCTTCCTTGAATCACTTCGTCTCCTAGTATTTGAGAGATCTGTTCATTGTCTTCATACTATCTATGATGTCATATATCTTAACCAAGGGTACAATATTCTATGTTAAGAGAACCAAATGTTCTAATCTTTCATAAGAGATATTTAAGCTTCCTAAGCATTTTGTTTTCCTGTTCTGAATTTAGCTTTCACTATGCTGAATAATTTGATATTTGGTAATAATCTGTGGTCAAATGGCCGGTGTTGTGTTGGCAACTAATAAGAATATGAGTGAACATTGTGTTTTTTAGGATCTTATGCTAAAGAAAAAAAAAGAACTTCAAGAGGTGTGACACATTTTATATTTTGATTTGGCACAACAAACTATTTCATGATTTGTTTTTATTTTATTTTTTCAGGCATCCAAAACTGAGTGTTTGACCGAATTGTTCAAAGAATAATATGTTCCCACACAGGTCAGGGTCTTCTATACTATCATTTAGACTTTAGGAAAAAGGTTAAAGAAGAAATTAGGGGAAACAAGATGAATTAATAATCTTCCAGATTATTATATCTGACTATTATATCTGACTATATTATTATCTGACTAGATTATTATATCTGACTATAGTGAGCCTTCCCTATATTTTTTGGTTTAAAATCTTACTGGCATCTGTGGAACTTGTTTAATTAGATTGACATTGTAGATTTTGTTTGGAATTATATGTGCTGGTTGTTTTCTTCAGTTCTTCTTATATCCCAATACTTTTTTATCCAGAGTTTTATTTTAAGGAAATTTCTCCTTCAAACTTCCCCATGTTAAAGTCTACTTGGTGGGAATGCTATCTCAGGTATTTCAAATTTGTTGTAATATTTTGTTGTAATTTTGTTGTAATATTTCTCAGTTTTGGATAGGGAAACCCAAAGCACCTTTTCTGATTTTCCTTAAGAGATGGTCATGTACTGATGAAGAACTGATGAATGATGAAGAACTTACCAGCCGGGACATTGCCAAAGATTTAACCTGAGTCATGCCAGGCTATCTTCATTTTTAAAAGGAAAAGAAAAAAGAAAAACAAAACAAAACTTGGAAGCCATTGGATGAAGTATCTTGGTGAATTTGAAATTATTCCCCCTACCTCGCACATGTAAAAAAAAAACATCTTCAGAGGAAAAAAATCCTGGAGCTATTTCTCTGGTAAAAATTGTAAATTCCATTATCCAGTGAATATAAATTAGGTAATGAATTGCACATAATGTTCAACAGACTATATATTGTAGATGTTCCAGCTTATTAGAGAAAATTTTGAAACTATGTAAAATCAGATATAATTTGGTAATAGGCTTTTATTGGTATATTACATAGGATAATTCATGAGGAGAAATAATGACTTCTCTTCTTACATTCTCCTAATTCATCATTACTCGCTTAATGAACTTTTTAATCTCAATAATCCAGAGGTGTTAGTGTATCCTTAAGAAAATATGCTTTCTCTGACTTCTTAATCTTGAAGCAAAGTCATTATTATTATCCCATTACTCCATTTCATTCTTACAAAAGGTGCTTGAAATGACTGCTTATTCTGAATGACACTATGCTATTAATATATTTTTATACTCTATCTGTAGTCATCAGATTGTGGGGGAGCAATATATTAAGAAGAAGTCATGGAACAAGATGTTAATGAGAATCAAAAATGGAAACCAGAGGCAAGCTTGAAACCAAAGATCAAGAGATCTTATTCCAGAAGAAAGAAACAGGAAGTCTTCCTAGTTTATCTCCCTGAATGCTGTTTTTTTAAAGTCACAATATTCATTCTGAATTCAATATATATTACTTCATTTATTTTGATATTTCTAGGTAGAAAAATAACTCTGAAAGTTGAAAATTTATAAGAGCTTTAATATGGAAGCTACTATGAAACATGTTACTTACTCCAGAATAAAATGGTTCACCAGACACACAGATGACATCTTGTTCTTGAATTGTCAAAATATCTTTGGCTAAGTGCAGCCGCACTTTGAAAGGTTCCTGATTACCATCCTGTAGCAAACAAATCCCTGTCTTTGACTTTAAAAGGCAGAAGAAAAAAGTTTTATTAGTTGTCAAATTATTTATGGACCAAAGGATCAAAAATAGTATCCTTTAGTTTTTAACTGGAATTCAGTAAAACAAATAAAATAAGGTATATTTCAAATGATCCATTAACATTCTTCCAATTATCAGAAGTAAATAAAAATATTGAAACATGCAAGACAAAAATTACTAATAGAACATTAGTAGTACTCAACATTAAGTAACATTTAAATATTGTATGTATCTGGGCTTTGTATATGGATGAAGGACTAAAACTTCCAAAATATGATCTTAAACTAAAAACCTTTTGCTATAGTAGGGCTTATTTTTCAGTATCCTACATATGCATATAAAATACAACTTGCACATTATTTGATAGAATAGAAACCTGATAATTTTATGTTAAAGTTACAGCATTTGATTTATCTAACTAAAATTATTAGGATTACTCAAAAGCCAAGACCTTAACTGGTATCACAGAAACACTATAAAAAGTTCCACTCATGATCGCTCTGTTTTATTATTATAATCCTGTAAATAACTCTTCAATATACAAAAACAAATTCAATATAAGTACTTTTCAGATTGTAGCTTAGATTTGTGAATTAATTAATTAATTAAAAATAATCCACAGATATTCTGGAAAGAGCAAGGCCACCATAGTGTTGAATAATCTACAACAGGTTGTAGACTTTCTACTTCAAAACTTTTCTATTTTTTCCCCCCAAAACAACCGACTAATTATTTTGCTGATATTCACCTTCATTTCATTGGAATTTAAGGGCATGTGAGACTTTTTGGATGGACAGTTTATATGCTTGGAAGGTGCAATGATCTCTGACTTTATCCCCCTTTTCCTCTTTTGAATTTCTGAAGTTTTATTGACACATGGATAGTTATTCTACTTCAGTTATTCCCCAAATTTTATTACCCAAGATAGAGATACCCAACATCTTACAATCACTTTGGAAATTTGCCAAGTGCATATACATCTAACTATGGAAATCCCATTGGAAGCCAACTGTTTCTTGAAACAAGGAACAAGTTTGTAAGCCTGTTAAGTATAGTATAGACCCTAATACTTTTCCTCAGTTAGACCAGCCTTCAGTTATACTGGTTTTAAATACAAGGAAGAGTAATCCAATGCCCCTGGAGGGCTGCTACAAAATCTGCAGTCATTATGTCAGCCAATAAAGGTTAAATATTAAGAATTAATATTAAATTTCATAAATTCCAGCAAACTCTATCTGAGCATTTTGTGCAGACCTGGAATCAATCCCATGTTCTCAATCTTAGAATTGTATGACTAACGCTGGTTCTTTACACTGCTCTCTCTAAATTTCATGTTTTTTGCATTTGAACTTCATGGTAACAGCAGAGAAAATAAATATGGTTTTCAGGAGATGGAAGAAAACAGGAATGATGAAGAACAAATACAGAGTGACATTTTAATTCTGTTAATCTCCACCAAATAAGGTTAGCTGGATGGCAGAAATGTGTGTTGATCTGTAATTTTGGAAGAACAGTTCCTAATTCATTCAATGGTTTCTTGGCATAACATTTATTGAAAAAATTATATATAGTTATGCTGTGTTATTTGACTCTATATTCATCTGCTGGCTAATTACCTTATAAAATCTCCCAAGCAGCTTGATGAAAAAAGCTAGGGGCAAGAATTAAATAACATCTAACTATACAGTAGGCCTAATTAAGCATCACAGTGAAATTAAAATAAGAGTCAGCAGTGGGATGCACACAGGCAAAACCTATTCAGAATAAATAAGGAAATCAAGCATGAGAAAAGCAAAACAAAACACATCCCAGCAAACACACAAACAAAATTCAGTGATATGAACCCCCTAGTATTATTTCACATTACAATAGTTGTAGTTATACAATACACCCTTGAACTATTATTCCAGCTTGGCTATGAAACATTGCAATACACACTATTTCAGGGATGTTCAGAAGAACACATCCTGGGCTTTTGTCTCTTTTTACTTTTTATGGTAGCTTGCTAATTCAAAACTGTTTGTGATTATCTGAATAGATTCTAATCATCTTATTCCATTCTTATTCAAATTTATTCATTATTCTAAATCTACTTCCTTTACTTAACACTCTCAAATTAGGGAGATATGGAAGTTGCATTACCTCATGTCCTCATGTATATGGTTTTATGAGTTCTGTCCTTTATTGGACATTGAAAGGAATTTCTCTATACACATACCTCATAATGAGAGCATGATTTAATATAATACCTGTATCACTGGGCTGAGAGTTTAAGAAAAAAAAGTATGCTATATAGAATATTTTAAAGCTGACCTCTATATATTCCACCCACCAACACCCCTGAGCCTGAAGACCATCTAAAAACTAATGCACTGCATATAATCACATAACAAGTTCATTGACCCATGAGTTCAATTCCCCATTGATGGAACTGACAGATAAGCCTCATATAAATTAAAGTTCATATTCTTTTGTTTGGGGTTAATGCTAATAAATTCATTATTACTCATATTTAACACCTTTTTAAATTTTCTACCATTATTTATAATTAGTTTTTAATGATGCTAGAATATGGAAAGTGAAGGAAATGGAAGATTAGGAGACAAATGTAGAAAAGTTAGGTAAAGAAAATGAAAAATAAAGACTTTGCATACCACATTCATAGTCCAATGGTCAGCATGGAATTAAAAGGGATAAAAAGGATGCATGCATAAATGTGTCCATGAACACATAAAGAGCTTTTTTATGGTTCATTGTTTTCTTATATATACAGGGTTATAATTGTAGATATGATATTAACTGAAGTGTAGCCCTATTAAAACCATCTTTGCATTTGTGTGAAACTTGATTTTGTAAACACAAAAATATTCAAAGAATGGAAGTTTGAGAAGTTGCATATCCTTGTCCTGGTTGTAAAGCTGATAAAGTTTTGCTTTATTTTTAAATATGCAGACCTCCATTTAATAATTCACACAATTCATACAATATCATGAACATAAACGAGATAAAATAAGCACATATGTATATGCTTAATTTAGAAAAATTTGCACTACCTCTTCACATGAAGTCCTGAAATCCATGTGCTATGGCACCAAGAGATAATTGTCTAAAAGAAGGGGAAAAAGATATTTATTTTTTTTAAAAATGAAGATAGCAAAGGAGAACGATGCCCAAATTTGAGGTATCGTAACAGTTATACATTAAATACCATTTAAGGCTAGCTAAATATCTATTCTCAGTCATCAAGGACATGGTTGTCCCAAAGATGTTTTTCAAAAGGCAATTGGACTTTCTTGGTTTTTTCATTGAAAACATTCACTTCTAATCCAAGAAGCTCATCCAGAGCCAAAGAAACTTCTTGGATGAAAAGCGAAATGTTTTCAAGGAAAAAACCCAAGAAAATCCAATTGCCATTTGAAAAGCACCTTTGGGTTAAGGATAGCTAATTTAAAACTATTCCAAATGAATTTGCATATGAAATATGATCCCACATTCTAATATTGCATATAAATATGAATTCACTACTTCAGTACAAAATAATTTTTAACAACGTAAATACCTAGAAGAAAATCTGAAATATTAGTAAAAAACTGAATGGTATTTTTTAAAAAAGGAAGAAAAGAAATATAGAAATAATATTTTTGTATATCTGTGTACTGTAAGGAAGTGGAAAAGCCAAAATGGTGCATCTATTATTTTACTTAGTATAAAAGAGAGAGGCTTATGTTTATAGAAACACTTGCACATTATTTAATTTTGCAGACAGTTTTCACAATCAAAAAACAGTGTGAGCATATAAAACCTTCAAACATGGCGACCAAATAAACCCTTTGTATTATTGTTTTGATTTTTTTTAAAAAAATTGTGTTAACTGATTGTTTATTATACGTCACCCAGACAGTGGTGGGATTCAAAAATTTTTACTACTGGTTCTGTGGGCATGGCTTGGTGGGTAGGGGAAGGATGCTGTAAAATCTCCAGTCAAAGGTGGTATTTGCCAATTCTCCAAAGTACTCAAAATTTCCGCTACTAGTTCTCCAGAACTGGGCAGAACCTACCGAATACCACCTCTGCACCGAGAGTTACATTTGTGAGACAGGTGCTTATAAACATTGAAAAAAATAAATCAAAATACTATGTAATCAGTTACTATGAAGTAAGTGTGAAAATGATAGCACCACCAGACCAATTTATTGAGGAATTTTTTTTATAACATGAAATAAAGTGTGTCATTCAAACAGTTGAGGCTACTCAAAGATTGTGTCCAGAAAGGAATTAATTTGTAACATTCCTTTGGTTATAGTTTTCTAGAGCTGGACCCTGCTTTCTATCTGACATTTCATCAGAATCAAAGGGGAGTTTCCATACTTTTCAGGCAATAACTTTAGTCTTTAAGACCAGAATCACTCCTATCAGCTTCACATTCTAAACTGAAATACACTACTACATTATTTATATTTAATTAGAAATGAAAATAATGCAACTTCAAACAAAATCAAACGAATAATACAAATACATCATTATATCAGTTCAACAAATACTGAAATAGTTTAATTATCAGTCTTACTTTTCAAGCCATATACACTAAAGTAAAATACTTTGAATAAAATACAAATAACTTGATAGAAAACTTGCTTCTGCACTAAAACATCAAAAAGATTATTGCATGAATGTGGTAGCTAAAATACACTCACAATATTTTGAAAATGGAATTTTAAAGCACAGTGCATCTTCCAAAGTCTATATATTTTGTAGATACTGTAATTATTTTGCATACATACAGGTGTAACATTTTGGAAACTACAGTATAAAAAATAAAAATAGAACAATATCAAATATTCATTTTTGTAGCATATTTTGATCTAAGTTCACTATACTACATTAAGAATATGTGTAGCCATATGCCCCAGTCATACAGGTAGTCCTTACTTAGCAACCACATGTTCAGTGACTTTTTTAATAAAAGTGCTGAACCACAAGTGGTCCTTGTTTAATACAAGTGCTGAACAGCTGTGACAGCACACCAATGTTCATGAGATTACAATCTGGTCACCTGGTGACCATCTTAAAATTATGATATCACAGCATCTTGCAGTGACATCATAATTTCTGATCACCATTTGTGACCCTCATTGCCAGCTTCCAATGAGCAAAGTATTTGGGGAATAGGAAGGATGTAGGAAATGGTGACTATATGATGCCATGCTTAATGACATTGCAGAATTTGCGTAATAACAGCAACTGGAAATGCAGGAACTGCTGTCACTAAAGCACCACAGTCACATAATGCTGTATTTTATGACCTGTCATAGTAACCAAAATTACAATGGCTAAGTTGGACTACCTGTAGTATTATTTTATTTGGTATCTTTACTACAGATTAAAGTATATTTTTGTCAGGCAATAATATTCACTAACTGAACATACGTTAAAAAAGATCTTCATTATTATGTGTTAATTTTGTATACTGACCAGAAATAAAAGTTGGAAGACAGAATAATCCATCAGTCTGAAAATAAAATTAAGTCATATATTCTGACCTTTAATTTTTCCAAGCTCTCACTTTTAGAAAAAGAACTAAGAAAAACAAGAAAAAAATTCCAATATGACAAATAGACTTACACATTGCTATTCCAGTTTCAGTTTCTTAGCTATCACTACTGTGTACAGATTCTATTTCTTCCAAGATGGAAAGTTCATTTTTATCCTCTTGGTACACTTCCAATCAGAAAAATAAAGGTTTACTCAGACTGAGTCAAACTTTCTGCTCAAATAAGTCCTCTCTGGTGAGGAGTTATTCTGTGATACTGTAGATAAAAAAATATGTTATAAGTTGTTATAAAACATTTGGAAGAATGAAAGGTCAGCAATATATGAGCATGCTGTCTTGTGGCATTTATTATTCTAAAAGAAAATATTTCATGGGCAGATTGTTTTTTGGAAGTACAATTTTTCAGAAATACATATGTATTTGTATGTATGTTTTCTTAAGTTTTCGCGGGTACTTAAATTTATGGTATTCAGCTTTGTTCAGGTACTTTCCCACATCATTGTAGTTGTGCTTTTAAAGTTGTAGCAACGGTTTGGCAGAATCTCATCAGGCTTCTATATTGTGTTCGTCTGTGAGTCAGACTTTTATAGTGTTTTAGTTTTAAATTTGGGGCTAGCCTATTACTGTGCCAGAATGGTTTTTTCTTCATCCTGATTGGTTGGGAGTCTTGGTCTGTGTTTATT
>JANHFN010008187.1:126330-137436 GCA_032468175.1 Toxicocalamus goodenoughensis
AGATGAGATTCTGCCAAAACGTTGCTACAACTTTAAAAGCACAACTATAATGACATGGGAAAATACCCGAACAAAGCTGAATACCATACACACACACACACACACACACACACTTAGAGTGGCTAGATAACATGGAGTGCACCTTTTAATGCTGGAGACTAATCTTGACTGGTACCTACCTTACCAGTTAGTATCCTTGAGCAAAGGTCTCTGAATGTTTCACCTCCCCTGCTCAAGATATGAAAGTGACATGAATTAAGAGAGTCATGTCAGCTTGGAGATTACCCTGATGAACAAGGTCCATGCCAGATATTGAAAAACCAGAACAATCTGATGATATGTGTGCTACTGGAACACACCATACAAGGACAGGACAAGAGAATCTGGAGTTAATGGAATGCTACCACAATAGGAGACCTAATGGGATGGGATATATGAAACTAATGAAATAGATGAACAGAATATCAATATCCAAAATAACTGAAGAACAACCTATTATCTAATTCTTCAACATAGCGAAGAGGAAGCTGCAATCATTATTTGAGATAGAGCAAGTACACATTATAATGTGAACTTAAGAAGACCTAGAAGAACAATGGGATGTGTAGCTGATATGTGAAGCTGGAACACCACAGCCACTCACTCTATTACAGGTTTGAATCTAGATAAGGAGGCTGCAGGAACAGATAACAAAGCAGGTACCAGTCACAATCCCAGGAGCAGACATCCAACACTATATCATATCAGAATAAAAACAGAATAAGAGCCAAACAGTATCTTGCTGGACACCCAGACAACAGCCACTCTGAACATGATCCATACCTAATGGTTAAAAAAACTAAAAGCAATGCATGAATTCCTAGCATCACAAATGAGCCTGCTGCTTACCTATACTTGCTAATACCAAGAAAGTACTCATTATACAAGATCCCCACAAGTGAATAATAGCATCCAACTTCTAGTAATAATCTCAACACATGGAAAGTCCTATCAGCATACAAAAACCTATGGACAGCACATGAACCCAACTGAGAAATGCAAAGGAACAACACTAGAGATTCAAACACAAGCTGCTCTTAAATAGAGCAGTTACCCAACACTCAAGGTCTAGGAACACTAATCTGAGCAGAGACTGGACTGATTTCAGGAAGTCCTATCAATGCTTAGAAAGGACTGGACTAAAAGACAGGAGGCACTTATCATACCAGAATAAGAACAGGCACAATATGTGGATATTGTGCCTGTTCTTGTGCTGGTATGATCAGTGCCGTCTGTCTTTTCTGTGGAGAAGCAGAGGTCTACAAGTCTGGACAAGATCTAAGGTGCAGATTGTGTGTGCAGAGACCTCAGAGATAATTTTACATATGGTGGAAGGGAGTAGGATGCAGGCAGGTATAGGATTCACTAAAGAAGTAGCTGGCTTTATATACAGGAACATTTGCACAGTATATAGCTTAGAACCCTTCCCCAAGTCCAGGTGGGAGAGTCCACAATGTATTGAGAATAAGAGGGCTAAGTTCCTGTGAAGTGTTGCAAAAATATTTATCTGCTTTCTGTTCTTTAGTTCCATTTACCCTGAAAATTGGAGAATATGGTTCTGTTTCATTTATTCTGATAAAGCTTTGTTCATTAACAATTGAAAGATACCACTACAAAGAGTAAACTATATTTTTAGCTAGAGATAAACTTCACTCTGCCTTGGTTTGCAGGAACAAAGTGATAATTGATTTATGAGTAAGAACATATGAATGATTAGTCTTACTTATTTCTTAGTGACGTAGAAGAAATTTCTGTGGCTTAATGAAGAACTCAGAATAATTGAAAGGATTAGTCTATTAACCTTTGTTTTCACTTTTTTTAAGAAAGAAAACCTAGACATTGAATTATGCACAAATCCCTAATGCTTGTCTATCCATTTAAGATTAGTACATACATCCATTATGAATTTAAAGCCCTTGCGTTACTAAAAATGTGTGCAAACTGTTGAGCATAATTTCTACTGACAAAATGGAAAAATGAGCATTATGAGCAAGTCACATTTAAGGCACATTTAAGACTAGATTATCTATTTATGTTGCTTGAAAAATATGTTGTCA
Organism: Toxicocalamus goodenoughensis; assembly: GCA_032468175.1. NCBI lineage: Eukaryota > Metazoa > Chordata > Lepidosauria > Squamata > Elapidae > Toxicocalamus > Toxicocalamus goodenoughensis. Next base: position 128,427 of record JANHFN010008187.1, read on the forward strand.
AGCTACATAAGGGCACATGTCAAAATGTCAAACAATATTATTAAGAAGATAATGACCCTTTGAATCAGAGCAACATCAGCATCCATCAATTGTAACTGCACATGTTCATGCCTGAAACAAATAAAATTCAGTTCAAGATACAATTTAAACATGTTCAATAGTAGAGATCAAACATTAGATAAGGTGATAAATGTGAAATATAACTATACATAATTCAAACTACCGAATCTGACCACTATGCAATGGATTGCTAATACAGGAAAACCATACAAAGCTATTTAGTCCCTGGCACTTTCATAGTACTGGAATTAAAACAGGTACCGAAATTTTACCAAAACAGTTTACAGAAGAGCACAAGGTATTTTATACAGTATGCTTAGTAAATTTATGCCCACAGTTATCCCAAAGTAAGATGAAGCTTCCACCAAATTCTACATCAAGTCAAGGGTATGTGTAATCTAAATTTAAACAAAACACATTGAAACATGAAAAACAAATCAAGTTATATCCAGCCCTAAACCTTCACAAAAAAACAAAAATAAAAAAACAAAAATATATTCTAGATCAGCACTCTAGAACAAAGCAAAATTGCCTATACAGTATTTTAAGAAACATAAAAAAACAAAAACAAAACACCCTCAGATAATACAGTAGAAAGATGTAGATCAGCATCCTTTCAAACTTTTAAATACTTTTTAGCCAGATTTTGCTGTCTTTTCATTTTATTCTATCTCATGCTCCAATGTAATTAATTCTGCTTCTTCTCTGCTTCTTTTATTTTGGTTCTTATTTCAAAGCACTGAATACTTCTGTGACATTCATTCTATTTATTTTCTCTATTTAAAATAATACCTTCCTTATCAATCTTGCTTGCATCATCTGAGTCAATCTTTTTTTATATCATCAATTTTATATCTACTTCTCCTAATTGTCCTTCTCCTCTGTTTATTTTATTCTACACCAGTCTAAACTGTTTTGCAGAACCGTTAAAAATCCACATGAGAATGATTACAACTTTGCAAATGTATTGGGATCCATGATTAAATCTTGGTTAGTTAACAATTAGGTGTTGTGGTCAAGGCACTGTCCTAGAAACCTGGAGACTCTGAATTCAAGCCCTTCTTTAGGCATAAAGCCAGCTGGGCCAGTCATTTTCTCTCAGCCCTAGAAAGGAGATAATGGCAAGCCACTTCTGGAAAACATCTCCAAGAAAACTGCAGGGACTTATACTGACAGTCTTTGAGACATGATTAACAGAAGAGGGAAAAATACTGGTAATAGCTCTAGAAAATGTCCCAGTGCAATGGAATGTGATCATTTGCAGGAGAATCTGGAAAGGAAAGAGTTCAACTAATAATTCTGATGAAAGCAATGTCATGCATGTCATAATGTAAGTCCCATATATTATCCATGTATTGTGACATTACAGCACATCCCAAATGGGCAGAATCGATGATGCTTTCACAGTTTTAGTGATATCAGCCAGAACTGAGGACATCCATATTCACTTGTGCCCCCCCTCAAAAAAAACCCACATTCTTCACAGTAAATTTATGAACCTTGAAGTAACTGTTTGTGTTTATGGTGAACACTTTACATAAGCTATTCTTTATACAAATTGTTTTGAAAACAATTACTTTGTAATTTTCTCCATTCACCAATCTTTTCCCTTGATTCCCAGGCCAATTCTTGACTTCCTTCTGTACTTGTATCATGAAACTGATTCATGTTCTATTAAAAATGCTCTTGATTTAGTTGTGATCATGAGATTTCACTTTGCAAAAATCAAGGCAAATAAATTAACCTAGTAGCAATAAGCTGATGCTTTCAACTACCTAAACACCACACACCCACTCCAAGCTATTCTTCACAGATCTACTAACATAATGACCTGTAACATACCACTGGAAAATTAGGTAAAGCAGGACCAACAGGAAAGCTGGCAGCCATTCACAGACTCTTTCAATCATGATTCTTGGTGACTTTTTATGGGCAAGCTGAAAAAAAGGATAGAAAAAAACCAAGGATGCATTAGATAATTATCACAGGAAAGAAGAAAACAAAAAAGAACTATGTTTTGTCTATTGAAGAAAATGTTGTTCCATTGCATGGGGATGTGGGGGAAAGATATGCCAATTGTGTTAAGAAAAAATGAGTCTACACTGTAACACAATGCCCAATATTACTTTGGCAAGTGATTGTCAAATTCAGAAAAGCAATGCTGAATAGTTTAAGAGGATGTTGTATTTATGTCTATAATGAAATGCACTACTTCACTTAGAATTACCTCTCCTGGCCAGATGTTTGATCTATCTAAGGCTCTTCACTGATGAATGACACTCTTTGGCGTAACCATGCAGGGCACTTTTCAGCTGGAGATGTACAGGAGCTCCCAAACAGACTGCACGTAGCTCATCATTTTCCAAGGTAAATAATACACATAAGGCCATTATGTTCAGAGTCTAAAATTACCTAATTGTACCCACTGACACTGTTCGCTTATTTATCAGCTTCACTTTCATAGGACTCAAAGTTTTACTTGAATTGCTCCTCCGCCTATTCTCTCAACTTTACTATAACTATGATTTTTTTTTGTTAAATAAAATTTGCTTTTGGTTATGATTTTGGCAGGTAGTTATAAGGAATACATTGTTAGCAACTTATTTCTTTTAGTATTTTTAGAAGAAAACTAAAAAATTTTTTTTTCTCAGCAATATGACATTAGAATTTTAAAAATTAAAAACATTTTTTTCTCTTAAAGCTTTAGATCAGGGGTGTCACGCTCATATCGGGACTTTTTCTCCCTTTGCTAAACCAGGTGTGCGTGTGGCCAGTGTGTGACACATCTGGCCTGTGGCCTGCGAGTTTGATAGCCCTGCTTTCATTCATCAATAATCTTCTATTTTTACCTTCACAGTATGTGTTTGTGCATGAGTGCGTTTGCATCTTTGAATGAGTCTTGACTCCTAGCAACTATCTTGACAATTCTCTACTGTTTTCTTGGCAACATTTTTGGAAATGTTTTGCCCCTGCTTTCTCTGAAAGTTGAAAGGGAATGACTAAATCAAAGATAATCAGCTGGTTTTCATGCATAGCACAGGACTAGAAATCACACTCCCAGATTCTAATACAGTGTCCTTAACCACTATGCCCAACTGGTTCTCAATTTTACCTATGCCCTCAATTCATTTATGTTTATATACTCATCACTTAGAATTCTCTGCAAATAAGTAAGGTATAGTAAGACAAGGAAATTAGGAAATAAGAAACAGAAAAGGAAAGCTACCAACACCATTACTTATATATTCCCATACATTTTTAACCTTGAAAAATATTATCGTTTCTGACATGTCTGTAGTCTGATTCATACATTGCCTAATATTATTTTAACTTCTCCCGTTTTTCTGAGAATCTCATCAATTCCATGTAGCCTTGATTTGTTTGATCTTCCCTTTCTTTTTATTGCTATTTCATTCACTTATTCTATAATTATTTCTCCTTTAAATATAGGGGTCCAGTCCAATACCAGAATAGCAAAGGCGAGAATGTATCAAAACCAAATTATAGAAAATAGGAATTTTTGCCCTCTCTGGCATCTAGAAGCACTCTGCAGGCCAAAAACGTGCCTGTTTTTGGCCTCTGGAGGCCCCATTTTTGGCCTCCCCGATGCCTTGGTTCTATAATTTGGTTTTGATACATTTTTTCCGTGGAGGCAAAAAAACTATTTTTTCTTGTTTCCCTCCTTAAACCAAGGTGCGTCTTATAGTCTGAAAAATATGGGATTTTGTTTCAAAACAAATTACAGTCATACCGAATGTAAAGCATTCCAGACTAAGTCATCCTTATTCAAGGTGATGTTTTTGATGCCCTTCACAACTAAATGTTTTCCTAATGTTTTACTTATTTACTGGAACAAAGGCTTGGTGTTCAGTTTCCTAACACTATTATTTCAAAGCTACAAACTTCATTCATGCTATGTGAAATAAAAGTTTAAGGTTCAATAGTTCTTTGACCATTTAGTTTTGTACTATAGCCTAATATGTATTCAGTCACAATAACAAGCATCTCTCCTGACAATTACAAGCATTGAACTGAACGAAAGAATCTTCTTCTTATTTATGACACTTTATCCTTCACTTACCACTCGTAGATCTGTTATCATGTTGTCTTTTCCTCTTCATTGCAATCATGATGCCATATGTTCAACAAGTATATTTTGAGTTCATTCAAAATGAATTGATTAAAGGCTGGTAGGTTAGCATTTGATGTAATACAAATTAAAAGTATTTTCCAAATTGTTAAGAAAACTATTTGAAACTGCTTTCTTCATTCATCAGCTTTTTAATACAATACTTTAGTCATTTCTTTTAACTAATTCATCTCCAGAAGTTCTTAATTATATAATCAATAAAAGATACACCAAAAAAGGGAATGTAGAATTTTATAAAACACATATAAATATATTAACAAGTTAATGATCTCCAGTAAGTGTATTATCTGAAGACAGCTGCGGTTGCACAATTCCTAAAATGTAAAATCTAGAAATCACTCTTTCACTGGTTAGACTACTTTCTATGGAATTCACCAAAGAGTTTCAACACAAATTGTCTGCTGCAAAATAGTAGCATGTTCAAAAAGAAAAAGTATATAAGCATACTCTCAGTAAGTTTTTACCACTTACGTTTGAGAAGACTTTTCAAATGGACAAAAAGACCTATTGCTTTTGAGAAGAATTCTATTTTATGAGCTACAATTTGTTTCCAACATTGTGATTATGGGCTATATTCTCTTTTAATGTGATGGCTAAGAACTTAATATTTGAAAGGGCACAAGAAACTACCAGTTTGAAAGCTACAGAAATATTATACATGGATCTTCCTTTGGTTTTCATGAAGAAATGGCTCAAAATCAATACAGTGTCATATAAGATTGATCTCTCCAATTATCACACAAGTATTTGGTTGCAATTATTGTAGCTAAAGATGATGGTACCAGTTATTGAATATAATCAGTACTGACATTGATTAAGAAAGAAAAGAAACAAGAACTCAAATTCCCTTACATATCTACATAAGAGGAGCTATATAAACCTCTGATAAAAATTTTGGGGGGCAATACACAAAAATACAGAAAACCTAACAGAGATGAATACTTTTTCCTCAGAAATGTAATCTTAAAAAATGAAATGTATTCTAAAGGTATTGTCCAATGACCCATTGTGAGAATGTAGTAAAGCATTTATGGGCAAGGCTTTGTGAACATTTAGAATGATATTTTATATGTTACAATAATTTCATCTTCCACATTGCCTTGCCAGATAGAGCTACTGAAACATGAATATAGCTCTTCCGTATTGAAATAGATATTACTGTTCTTTGTTTCTGATTACAAAGCCCTTCGTAGTTTAATAAAATAAAGATATAAAACACCAATGAGGATCAAACGTTCAAGGGTAGCCTGCAGAACTGATTTCTTTCTTAAACATAATCAGTGTGCTGCTAGTTTAAGACATAATATTAAGTCAATCGTACTTGGTTCAAGCTCCAAAATGTCAAAACATTCAACCTCCAAAATGTCAAAACATTCAAACATAAAGCAGGTTTTGTAAGAGTTGTTTTCAATTATTTAAAAAAAACCACAAGAAAAAGACAAGAAGCTTTAATGTAAGCACAATTACTGGACACTTTTTTTGATCCTAAGAACACCATGCTCCCCATCCAAATATGGCCCTGGAGTCCCAAAAATGAAGGTGGGTATATGGACATAAATTGAAGGGCTCTGCAAACCTTTCTACAATTGTTTGCACTTTGATGGCAATCTCAGTTGAAATGTTCTCCTTGGAAGTATACACACACAGAGAGACACACACACGCAGGTAACATATAAAAGCATTTAATGCACGTAACCCAAACATTTAAGAGAATGAGGAATTCCAAAGCTTTAATTAGTGAGTTGCAAAGATTGCATCAGACACATCCCAAAGCATCCCTACAACCAGATTGGCCAGTCCTATTAAAAGCAGGCACAATGTGTAATAATTGATAAGGGGGCATGTCTACTAACCCATTAAAATCACTGGCTAGTGCTTGAGAAAAGGGTCTGAAGTGCTTCTCACCCAGTAGAATGCAGTATTGTATGCGCTTCTACTACCTAGGATGCTTTGTTACAAAAATATACATTTGGGAGTCATTAATGTAATCATGTCAATTCTATTTGAAATGAAACAAGGACTCTCCATATAGATATTACATTGCATCAGTGCCAAATAACTTGTTAGTGCTAAATTGTTTACAGTTGTCTTTTCAGGTTGACTCAAAACAGGTAAAGGGAACCTCTCTTGTTTTCTCTTATGTTGATTGGTATCAATTTGCCTTCATCTGATTTTCTGAAATGAATTTCCATCAACATGTGCAAATTTAACTATTAAACAAATCCTTACTGTTGCTGGGATCAGGCATCTTTCTTAGTAATGACTTACTACCAAAGTTCAGTGCTCTAAACTAAGGATGCTGCCAATTTAAGAAAGTCCTTATGCCAAGGCATCCCAGTCCTGGCAGCAGTTTATTTATACTGAAGTGGATTAGTATGAAGGAAGCAATTACCTATGATGATATGATAGCACAATACTCATTTACTCATTTACTAAGAAGGAATCCAACTCACTAAGCCAATCTTCACATGCTTTCTGGTTAGTAACTTATGCAATAAAATCCTTGTAATTGTTTCAAAATGTTAATCATCATTTCAGCCATAAAATAAAATGTTAATAAAGATTTGGATTGCTACCAGTTGAAAACTAAATGGACTATGGAACTTGGAATAAGGAAGTTTCATTTACTTATGAAAAGTCCAAATAGAAATCCAAGATTGAAATTCTAGCCAAGCTTTTATTTAATTAGACAGCAAACCTCTTTGTAATGGGTTTCCATACACAAGTCTTGTGTTTTTTATAACATTATGAATTATTCCAACTTAATATTTCTCTCACAGGTATGGAAATCACATATATGGTAACAACAAAGCTGCAGTGTTAAATGTTATAATAATTTAATAATCCATCTCAAAGAAACATGTTGATTTAGTCAATTCAAGAGAGCAAGAGAATTGTGAAAGCTATCATATTCCAAGAACTTTTACACAGAAACCACAATTATAGTTCCAATAGTAGTGATTGTATTGGCAGGAATTCTTGGATACTACTTCAAGCATCTCTAGGCTGGGATAAATGATCAGTTGCAGTAGATATGCACAAAAGATCATACCAGGGTTGAGGTTGTTTCCAACTCCCTGTTAATTTTAAGAATTGCTCAGATATCAAAAGACTTAAATCTCAGCTTTGTACCAAGCCAACATGTGATTCTATGCAATATTAGCTTCAGCCTCTTCCTTCCATTTGTATCATAGGTACAATTCCAATCAACCTACCTAAGTGTGTATATTTTCATTTTCTTCATTTTAAAACATTTGTATAGTTGCCCATATTTTAATAACAATTAACATTGTACTAAACAATAAAAATAATAAACAAAATTCAGCACAAAAATAAAATCAGCAAATCAGAGTAAATGTATATTCTTACTGAAGTAGAACAGATCACTTTGGAAAAATATTCTGAAATGCATTATTAAAAATCACAAGTCTGTGTACTTTGGAATTGTATATTATCTATTATATACTTTTAACCATACTATCTAGCATAAACAGTCATAATAGATGCTACATTTGTCTTTCACATTAATATACACCTGAAAGCAGAATATCAATAAAGCATCAGAAGCATGGACTTCATGGTTCTATCTATATCAAACTATCAGCACTGATAAACCATTTTACCATGTGCACATATTATCTTATAAAAATATTTTAATTCCCATCAACAAGAAGATGGACAATTTATAATTTACAATTATTTTTAGACACTAGATTCCATTCACTAGATTCCAGAACATTGGTGTTGGTACTGAGATTCTGTGCACACTGAATGTCTTTTTGTTATTATGCTATCCCCCACATAAGGTGATAATAATAGGAATATAATGGTACTTATTTGTTATAGCATTAATCTGGCTTTACCCTAATATAAACCATGTCAGTCCAACTCCTTTGATAAACACATAAGTTCTTGCAGAGCTTATTTAATATGATTGGAATGTTTAGAGTGAAGGTCCTTCTTTTTTCCTCCTGCATTTCCTAGAATATATAGTTGTTTCCTAAAATTGACAAATTGTTTTCCATTTGCACAAATGAGTAAAAGGAGAAGGAATAGAAAATGTGATAGAAGAAGAAATTAATGTGCTGATCCACGAATCATTAATATTTATGGCTAGTTTAATGCATCTTCATATAAAACATTGCATTGGCACTAAGTATCATATTATATGCTGCACATGCACATATATCTCCATTGATGCACTAAAATCACCAAAATCATGAAATTTTGTTTATGAGACAACATTGCACAGTTCAGCAATGCAAAAAGAAATAAGAAAGCATCAGTGACATCAGCTAAAAACATCCACAGCAGTTACTATATGGGGGAATATTATGCCTCACCTACACACATAATTGACTTCTTATAGGTAGAGAAGTGACTGCTATATGACTTAGAAAGTTATAAACTTCAAATCATTAAAAGCTGCGGGGACAAAGTACAAAGAAGCAAAAACTGAGGCTCTGTGATGTGACTGATGAAGCAAACATTCAAAATAATGTTTGCCATATAAAATAATTCTGCATGGTGGAAAAACTAAGGCATTCCAAATATATAATAAGTTCAGAACAGTGAAAAATTTTATTATCTGTAAAAGACAAATATTTTTCTTCTAAACTTTAAAGCTGTTCTTATCATATTATTCCAATGGCTACTCAATAAGCAACTCAATGTGGACTGCTTCCGGTGCCAGCCTTGCCACCAGATGGGTTTTTGCGGGGCCCCGCATTCCCCGTCTGGGTTCCTCGCTGGAGTGCCCCAGATCTGAAGATTTTGGGGCTGAGGCCACCCCGTAGAGGC
>JANHFN010008187.1:169489-182796 GCA_032468175.1 Toxicocalamus goodenoughensis
TCTTGATGCTAAAAGATGTATGGAAGGATAGCATGTATGGAGACTTTCTTGTTCAATAGATAGTTGCATTAGTTCGACCCCCTTTGAGAGATTTCTGAATGTTTTGTAACTTTGCCACTGAAAGTTATTGGAGCAATGTGTCCATCCCAAAGCTCTAATAATTTCAGTGGCAAAGATGTGGGTCCAAAAAGGTACATAGAAGTCAGAGTGAAGAAATTACACCACAGCTTGGTTTTTCATTTATTTCACAAACATAATTAACAAACATGCAGTGGACAATGTGGAAGAGTAACCTCTTTCTTATATTAAGTAACTACATGCAGTTGCCAAAGCTGCAATTAAGCACTCGCCTAATTTAATGATCAATCCCCCATAGTGTAATATCCTCTATGGCAAACTTAGTAACATTTAATATATGAGAAGTATAAACTACTCATTACAGGGTCTGTCATAGCATCTTTATGGAATTTAGGTAGAACTTTGACTTGACCATTCTAAAATTCTGAATTTGTTCTTTAATCATTCTCCTACTGATTTGCTTGTATGTTTGTGATGCACATGCACATTGCATCATAATGCACTTTGCTTCAGTTTCAGCTGACATATTTCCTTTGAAATTTCCTGCATGATTCAGATTTAGCTTCTCCTTCCAGGTTTACTTCTCCAAATAATTAAATCCTAAACTGTAGGTAATACTAATAAGCATTTGTAAGCTACAGTTTGAAACTGTCTAGCTTCTATAAGCCTACTGCTAAAACTAAGTACATTTTAGTTCAGATATGCTTCCTTGTACCTTCTTAAGTATAGACACTTCAGAATCGCTTCTTCTAGTGACTATGACATTATCTTAATACTTGACTATAATTCTGAAAAATTAAGATCTTCTGTAAACGTACTGTACTGTTAAATGTCATCAGTAGAACAAGCAAAACTTTTACAAATTAAAATGTTTGCTTTCTAATATAATTCAGGTTCTTGTTCTATGCACATGAGCTGCACATAAAAAAACAGGCAGTTTCAATCACATCATCATAGTAGTTATCTTGATTTTTTGACCATATCCTACAGACTTAGTAATGCATATATAGTATTTTAACATATTTTAAACAAACCCCAAGTTCCACATGTGCTCACTATTCTGCCTTACTTGCTTTAGTGAAAGAGTGAGTCACTGCACAATATGGAAAACAACTATGATTATATATAGCTAGTTCAGAGGCAGACTGTATTCAAATGAAGCCTCTACAAAACAATCAATTAATAGGAAAATTAGCAAGACATTTGGTCACTATAAGGAACAAGTTATAGACTCATTCCAATATCTCAATATGTTCATACTGAAAATTCAGACCCAAATTCTCACTGATGTACCTTAATATACATTTATACAACTAATTCCATTGGCTACTAGGCAGTCATTATGAATCAATCACTGTCAGTCAACAGATTTTCTGTTAATTGTAATATATAGAACTTGTAAACTTAATATATTTTTAGAATTATCCACATAGCATATCTTTGTATGTGGCAATTTATTACAGCTTTTCAAAAAGGCAAAGATTCCCTTAAATCAATTATGTTGCAGCTATCAAAAAAGCCAGTGGAGACATCAACCGAAGGATAATACAAGGATAATACAAAGATCAAGGTACATGATACTACAATGATGAAGCCACATTTGGAATGCTATATCCAGTTCTGGGCAACACAACATGAAAAAAGGTTCTAGAAAGAGGCAGAGAAGAAGAACAAAGATGACAATGAGTCTGGAGGCTATATCCTACATATGAAAAACAGCTAAAGGTACTAGGAATGTTTAGCTTAAGAAGGAGAAGACTGAAGGGAAATATACCAGCAGTCTTCCAAGACCTGAAGGATTGCCACAGGAAAGGAGGCATCAATTTATTCTCCATTGCACCTGAGGACAAGACAACAAGCAGTGGGTGGATGCTTATCAGATCCAACCTGGAAATAAGGAGGAACTTCCTGACAGTGAGAACTATTAAAACAATGGAACAGCTTGCCTTCTGGACTTGTGGGTGCTCCATTGCTGAAGGTTTTTAAGGAAACATTGAACAACCATTTGCTTGAACTGGTATAATGACTCCTGCCTTGGCAGAAGGTTGGACCTGAAGCCTATGATTCTATGAGGATCAATGTGGTGTCTATGAAGTTTTATCAGTAGCAATATGAAACTGGTCTGCCACTGTCTTATTCTTGTATTGTTGTAATTCCCAATTTGTTCTAATATTTTGAGGTTTTTCTGGTCTTCTGTTTATTGTTTATTTAATAAATATCCATACTAAAAGTCTAACCCTTCTTGGCTTTTCAGAGATTAGCCATAATTGATTTTTCTGCCATTTGTCAGTTGACTGTTCATTCATCAAGTCACTACCACCTAAGAAAATAACCTATGCTTCCCCTGTACTTAGCTCTTCAGTGCTTTTTTCACATTCTTGCTTCAGTCCATTCATAGTTCTGTGTTCCTGGGCTTTACATCCATACCTCTGACAATTCAACAGTGGTTATTTCTTGATAAGGACAACAGATGGCATTCCTCACCTTTTACTTCCAAGAAGAGCTAAGACTGGTAAGTGCAACCAAAAGACCAACTGATTGGTGGCTACATAAAAGAATTATGGGGGCACTCTTGCAGAGTTCAGAACCATTCATTGTCATCCACCTTCCCCAGATGTCCTTTTTCAATATTTCTATATATACTCCCATTTCACAGAATGTGATCTTAAGAACTTGAACTTGACTTCTCCTAGAAACCAGAAGTCATATGCAAAACTGTCATTTCACCAAAGTACCTGCATCAAGAGATGAGCTTCTCACATTTTTTTCCTTTCTTTCTTTTTCCTGACTTTAGTCATTGTCTTTAGAAGATGTGCAGTTGACCTCATTTGGATCTTTCTCACTCATGCTTCTAGCATGGTTTATTTGTGAGTTTTGGCTACTCTCGGTAACCTAGCAGATTCTAGCTGTTTAGCAGTGCAAGTAGTGGCCTTTTGTTGTGCTTGCAGATGAACCTGTAAAACTCTATAATCAGCCTATTATATTTCATTAATTAGATTTACAGACCACACAATTCCATTGCAACTCTGGCAGCAAATAACAGAAAACAATGAAATGCAATACTCCCCTCTCCCCCAGGACATCCAGACATCCAGGAAAAAAAACAGAATCCAAATGAGAAATCATCCATCAATGGGTTCAAGCCAAGCTTCAGGAAATTAAGGATTTGTTTAAATAAGATAAGGGTGGGAATTAAACAGATCTTTAGATAAATGGAGATTTTCTATCCTTCCAGAAGACTTGCATCAACAAAAAAATCCCTTCACCTAGGTTAATGAGGTGACATTATTTGATCAACTAATCCCAGAGTAAGACAACTTTCCAGTTTGTATATGGAATTGCATTCCGAACTCTACTGGTAACTGATGCAACTCACAAAGCAAAGGGGTTAAATGGGCTTGCTGTGGTTTGTCCATAATTGCCTGTGCCACTGTGATCTGCATCAGCCAAACCTTTCAAGTGGTCTTCAAAGATAACTCTGTGTTGAAAGATATGTAGTAGTTTAATGAGAGATGACTAAAGCATGAGTGACCATTTTAAGAGTCTTCTGGTCAGACATGGTGCAAATGACACTAAATCAGTTCCTTCCTGGCCACAGCTAACATTTGAAAATATCAAATTGTACACATATCCTGAAGGGGAACTTGAGCCCTAATCAAGAGCAGAGATTGAAAATTTCCAGACCCAAACATTAAATCATGTCAGAGTTGAATCTGAATTTGGCATTCCCCATCCAGAAGCACATTGTTGCCACGTATTGAGATAAGAGCTTGACAAGACCCTTATCAGTCCATGGTATAGATGAACACCAATGTCCATTCAAAGCCCTTTCTTAAAGCCCTTGAACAGTGATTCTTTAGTCAGAGGAAATTACCATTACGGGGGTTGTTTGGATATATTCTGGGGAGTACAATTTACTATTGTTCATTTGTGAGTTGAGAATCCAATTGAGGATAGCTATTGCAGAGATGATTGTATAAAGTAAGAGAGCTAGGGGGGTGACAACATTGTTTCAGACTAGAAAAGAGGAAATTGGATCAATTTAAGGACAACTGTCCTAAACCATGACCAATGTGGCTGTATGCAGCTACAGAGGTGCTACTCACAATGAACACCTCTTTAATCTGAATCTAGAACCAGCTGTAAGAAGACCTCAATTTCCTTGGTCTACTGTAGGCCCCAGTCCTAGCAGACATGGCATATGTGAAGCCCAAAGCAGGAGGCTTGGCTTCAGAAACTGATCAACCACATGGCAAAGGGAGCAGCAGTCCCTGGTGAAACCCTTTCATGATACTACATCAAACACGGCAATAAAACAAATATAGGAGCAGGTCAATTGCAGTAACATAGTTTGCCTATGTAGTTACATAGATTGAAAACAGGCTTCTGAGACTTGTGGGAGTAAAAACAGGTCCCTTGAGGATGTCATATATGTGCATGAATGTTTACAAATAGTGACTGGGAGCAGTTAAGTTACATTGGTCGGGCATTATGTTGTGGCCAGATAATGAAAAAGATAGTTGATACACTCAGAGCCAATGTGCATCAAAGGCCTGATGTGGGAACATGCAGGAGACATGAACAGTTACCAGAGCTGTCCCATGAGGAATACACAGAAAGTGGCAATTAGATTTGGCCTTGGTGAGTTTAAAGGAAAAGAACAGCTGCAGAGGAGAATTTTAGCAACTGCTACATGTGTGCTGAGTTTGGTCTAATTTGCAGTAGGTTTCACAAATTCTCCCCCTCTGTAAGGAATGGCAAACATGGAGCATGCACCTTTGCATCCTTAGGGCAACCTTGGTTTCACCAGTCAACATTAAGGTAATGAAACATAAAATCTGCCTTTCAGCTGGACAACACACTTACTGCATCGAAGTCTTTGCAAAGGAAGACCAAGCTCACTGGAAAACGTACGGGTTGCATTTAATGCAGGGACAGAGCCTTTCTATCTCTTTCCACTCTCAAGAGAACCCAATTCATTTAAAAACAAAATGTGCTACAAAAAGGGCAGGGCTTCCTCTAGTAACCATATAATCAGAAGCACTTACTTTTACTGACTGCTGCCTCTTGCTGAAAACGGCGGACTTTTAACTCCTCCAAATCACCTCAGGAAACTTATTTCCCAAATTATTTCCCATCCGCTCAGTTGTGAGAAGCTTCGGAAAAAGGAGCCATCCCTTTGCTTCGGAGACGAGCAGCCAAGGCATGGAGGCTCAGGTGGCGCTCTGGCGAGAATCCGCTTGCGATCTGTGGATATCTCAAAACTAGGAAAGGACGGGTTTTTTAGAGACCCATCGGGAATTACGGCGGAAGGGTCGGAATATTTCGCTGCGCACATCCAAACACAGAAAAGAACAAAGCTCCAGCTTGTGGAGGGGGAATAGAAAGGAGAGAGCTGCTGAGATCCCCTTTTCAGCAGCGACAGATCCCCATAAAAGGAGCCAGAAGAGCCGGTTCTAGAGTCGCCAGTGGCCGCGGCGCTTCTTCCCCTGGTTGCCCAGTCTAGAGGCGTTGTCCACGCCTAGCAGGCGTAATCCTGGAACTAACGCGCCAAGCCGCTCGGTATCTTCCGCTGTCCCTTGTTTTTCCCCTCCAGTGCCGCCCCCCGATCAGCGGCAGGAGAATCTGGCCGCTCAGCAGCGTGTTGCTTTGAAACGACCGAGTTGCTGCAGGTGGAGGGGATGCTGAGAAAGACGAATCCGGAAAGCTCAACAAGAGGGGGGCTTTCCCCAGTGGCCTGTTGGGAAGGGGAGCGAAGATGCTGATGGGACGAAAGGAAGTTTTTCGCGGTGCTATCAATGAATGGTGGCGCCATTCATCGGGAAGTGAAGGTTCTTCTCTCCCCCTTCGACCAGCTCCTTTCGCGGTCTCTTTCTCCGTGTTATCTGAAATTAGCCGTCCACTTCTGTGAAGCTGCACGCTCGCAAGATTTTGCCTTCATCCCTTCTTATTATGAGGGCGCTGATTCGTCCAGGCTCCTACCTTCCTTGCTTCTAGAGGCAGATCGTAGAAACCGAAGCACACCGCAAGGAGGTGATTAATTAATATGCGAATCACTAAGTTAGAATAAAACAAGAGGGGCGGAAATCTGTCATGATATGAGTGAGGTACTGCACAGCTAATAGAAATTCAAAGAACGAGAGCCAAGCAAGCCCCAAAGTTCTACTTTGAATTAATAAACATGTGTTGCTTAAATTCTCTTTCACTTTTCATGCTGGATAGCCGGAAAGAACATTTTAAAAAGTCTTGCTAATTCATATTTTTTCTTACCCTCGTCGGCACCGAATCACTCTTGTTTTTAAGAGTAAGTTTCGGCACAAATTAAAATGTTATCAACAGCAGCATCCAAGAAGTTATTTCCAGCGATACTATAGCCGGAAACAAGTAAATTCCATGGATTTGATAAGATTTGTCTTCAGATAACAACGAAGAGCTGCGAAAGCAGCTTAGAACGTGCCACGAATGTGCAGTTTCAAGCTTCAGCTTCAGACCACTTGGAAAATCAATCTTCAGGTATAATCATCCCGATCCAACCGAACGCTAAAATCCAAATCACAATAAAACTGGCTAAAAACTAACGTTTCTCTTAATGTTTATATGATAGAAACGAGGGATCTAAGGATGTGACAGAGTTTAAGTGCTACACTCACCGTCCAGCTCGATTACATCTTCAGTCAGAAGTAATAGCCAAAAAAAAAAGGTGTTTTGATTCCACACCACTCTTTAAAAGGAACTTCCATGCCTCATTTAACTTAATATTCCGTGTTCTTTCCTGAAGTCAATAGAGCGGGGGTTGCTTTGCGCTTAAAAACAGGGCTAGACTCTATCAAGCGAGTAAAGTGTAAGGGGAGTCAATAGTACGTTTAATTCACGATAGCCCATCTGACATGAAAAAGCTGTAGCAAATAAGCCGGTCAGAATGGCGAGATGAACTTCAGTTTCGCGTGGTGATAATAAATAATGGAGCTAAATGTTCTACCCCCAAATTGCAATAAATCCCGCAATATGACCTACATCTCGCATCGAAAGATTCCGCTAGCCCTGGAAGACGACAGCGGTATAAATTCTAGCCAGGGGCGGAGCAGAAGAATCACCTTCGTTCTGATTAGTGGCTGCGAGCAACGTCACGCCGCTCAGACCTCCCCTGCTTGCTTATTCTAACTGCATCTTCCTCCACCCCCGCTTATCATTATAGAAAAGGGAGGGAGCGGGAAGGGAGCCGTCTTGACAGTCCCCAGCCCGTTTTGTTTCTAATTAAAAGACTACTGATTAGAAACCGTCGACACAAATAAGAGGCAGGCAGGGAGACAACAAATGTGCCCCCCCCCCGTTTTTCAGGCTGCTCAGGGAAGAAATGCGCTTCAGTTGAATAGGGCAAGGCTATGCACGGGAAAAGTAACAATGCGCCTTTTCAAGGGCCCCGGGATGGAAAAGGAATTAAGCAAATCCAAATTCCCTCCGGTCTTATTTATGGGGAGACCAAGTCATTATCCTCGGGGCGGGGCTTACTGCGAAAGAAGCTTCCATCCGCCAAAATAGATGAAGAGGGAGCCTATCCAGTTACTCGTGGAGGGGAGGGTATCCTGCAGTATCTCTCTCTCGCGCGCCCTGATTTTCCATTATGGATTAAGCGGCTTTTTAATCCACGGTTTGGCCCTAAAAATTGCTGATAATTATAATCCATCTTGTCAAGGGGGGGCATCATGTTTCTGAAATCTGCCCTATTTTTCAGGAGGGGAAAGCTGGAAGGAAAAACAAGAAGAAAGTTGTAATTATTAGATAACCATGTTGTATTGCTTTGTTACATAAATGGGACACCTGACTTGTTTGTGAAATGTCCCTTCAATTTCAGCCCTTCTGGCCAGCTATGTTAACAAACCTAAGAAAGCACTTTATAGTTCCCCTAAGGAGTCAAATACTTCACACAAAGTGCAGCAAGCAGGCAAGGTTGTGCAACCTGGAGTTAGGTTGCTGCTTCCAGAAGTCACAGTTGTTTCCACATGTGTCTTCACTGGATCTGAGGCTGATGCTGTCCTCTCCCGCATTGTGTTCCCCATAAAAATGTGAGACGTGTATGCAATTTGGATAGATAAGTAGAAAGTACTAGCTAGAGTTTTGAGAATTCTAACACCATCTTTTTCACAGCCATGATAACATACATTTCTTCTAGCTTCAAACCTCAAAATGCTGTAGCAGTGAGGTCAGAGAATGGTGCTGATTAGGGACATCTACATGTACATCACATCCATTGCAAGCATATAAAAAGGGGTAGGCTTCAATCACCTGCTTGTGCTCACCAATTTTGAAGCCAGAAATTGTTGCTACAGTTATGCCCTATGCTGTTCTTACAGTTTTAGTATAGGACAAGTTAAAGGACTCAGTACATTTCCTTGGCTTCAGATATTACCTTTTTAAAAAGTGGAATGAGACTTAGCCTGGGAGGGGGAGGCAAGTTTTAACAGATGGCTAGAGAGGTGGGTTTATTTAAGCATTTTGCAGGGAAGGATGTTGGTAGGGCTATTTTGGAGTAGTATGGTCCAATTCAGGAAGAACTTGAACTCCACAGCCCAATTTGAATGTGGTGAACAGATGGACTCCAAGTCAGCAAAGGAGTGAAATAAAGCTGTGTACTGCCTTCTTACTTATTCGAATTAACACTGGAGAAGTATTCAATAATCTAAGCTCTCCTGATGGCACTAGTCTCAGATCTGAAAAAGCAAATGATCTGCAAGTTCTAGTAATGGAAGTTGAGAATCATACTTAAAAAATTAGTTATTTAATAACTAAAGTTAATGAAGAGTAAATTAATGATAAGTACAGCAAATAACCTTAGAGTTAACGATGGGATGGCGTCTGCCTTTCTAGCATTTCTTGTTGAAGCAGGCTCAAATTGTTGTATTTTGGACCTGTTATGTGAAGGCCTAATTCTCTTTTCTATAATGTTCAGAATGGTGAAAGGAAAGAGAAGAAGTCAAGGACCAACAACAAGGTAGATGGACACGATTGCAGCAAAAATGGATATATTGTTAGAAGACCTGAAGGCTAGATTAAAGAGAGATCATCTATGACAGAGAAGATTAACTTGATACATACTAAAAATCAGAAATAAGTGCAACCTTGGAATATTTATCAAATTTCAGATTTTTCAGTTTGTTCTTGATAAGGTTTGCAAAACTCTAGAAGAAAGGAAGTATGTAAGCCATTCAAAATAACACAATTATACCAAGAATATTGTCAATTAGGCCAATGAATTATTTAATTGTAACATTCAGTATTCCACAGGATCCAACCAGCTGAATTAGGTAACATGGATAGCTGTATCTTCCTTTAGTATTTAAAATAAGATGCATATGATTTAAGAGGCAAAAAACCCCACCATCAAAAGCCAGTCTTCCATGAATTTGTATGATTACTTTTTAAAACTTTCTAAATTAGCTATTACCTAACTGATGGCAGCCAATTCCACAGTTTATTTATATGTTATGTAAAGAAATATTTTCTTTTATCCATCTTGACTCTTCATACTTTTAGTTGTAAAGAATATTCCAAGGTTCTTCTATTGGATGAAAGATACTAATGTTAATATGCAATTCATATTTTTATGTCACTTCATGTACATCATTTCAATGATCCAGAGATAATCTGGGAATCTGAAAATAATAACATCAGTTTTAAGGTTCCAGATCAATACGTGTGCCCTGAAAAAATTCCATAGCTTCAAATTGCTTTGAAAAAAAAATTAGCTGTTCATTTGTTTGTTTTTTCCAATAAAGGAAAATATTTGTAACTCAAGGTGGAAACATGAAGTCCTTGATGATCTCTGAGTTTGATAGTTTTCTTGCCAGCTTTTCATTACTCAAATCGTACTGATGATATTACCTAGTTTGGGTAATGAAATGCTGGCAAGAAAACAACTAAGATCAGAGAGCACCAAGCAACCCTGGTTTTTCTCCCCTTGTCCCTCAGTACAGTATAATAGAGAATGGCAAATGCTTTTAAGGATGAAATATGTAGCTATACAGAAATATTATTTTAAACATGAAGTAGTTTTATGACATTTACAAAATAATCCATTCCAATTATAATTTTAAATTATATTGCTACTTATTTCATATGCATGTTGATAGATAAATAAACAATTCCAAATTATCATGAAGTCACTTAAAGAGAAAAATTTGTAACATATAAACCCAATTTGTTGAATTTGCACTTAATATTAAGCCTTGGTCAATGGTGTCAGGATTCCGGCGATTGCCCTAATTGAATGCTTTACAAGTTGACAAATGGCTTATTTACAACAACCCATTTTTCATAATTCACAAATATATGTATTTGTATAATGGATTCACATTATAAAAAATATATTTACAAAATATTTCTTGCTTTATGTTGTGAATTTTTTAATGATTGTGTATATATAATAAATATATACAAACATATAAAATAAAGGATTTAATAATTAGGTACAAATAGTATTATACTGTAAGTGATATATATAAATAAAGTCAAAATTTCCATGTAAGTAGCATAAGTAACAGAGCCTCTGTGCCAAGTATTGGCATTTTCTCTGGGATGTCCTACCATTGCTTTAAGCTAAATTAAGAAAGAGATTGTCATGCATTAAACTGATCATTGTTTCCTTAATCTATTGTGCCTTTTCCATGTGTCTCTCAGATCATCAGAGTTTCCTCCACTTACAACCTCAGAATGTTAATAATCAGCTAACTTTAATAATTTATTGAACTTACTGCAGGGATCACTAACTTTCATTCATCATTCATTTGATGAATATGTGTAGAGGCTGGAAGCAATAAGCAGGCAGAGGAGTCTGCAGCTTTATTAGCATCTGCTTTATTTGTTTCATGCAAGATTATGACAATAGTCTTCTGGCAGGTGTACCTAACTCTATTCTCCATCCCCAATCTTTTTTTAAAAAAATTATTGGTTTTTAAAAACAAACATAAACAAAACATAAAAACATCAAGCCATCTTCCATATGTGTACATACAGTGGGCTGGTTGGTTTACAAATTGTTTTGTGCTTCCATTTTGTAGTCTTCAATTACAATTACATTGCATATAATCTCATATTTTCAATCAAAAATTAAATACATTAGTATCATTATTAATCAATCATTTGACTATACTTTAATTCATTCATGTTTTACAAGATAATCATTGTTTACTTAGTTTATTTTATGACAGTTCATATTATCATCCCAAATCTATCCTAAAATCATATTGTAGATATAATAAGAAGTACATCTTTATATATGTGTTTGGTAACATGTGTTTTGTTGCCTGGAGATACTGTTGAATAATGTGCATAGCAGTGGTGGGATTCAAATTTTTCTACTATCGGTTCTGTAGCCGTGGCTTTGGTGGGTGTGGCAGGGGAAGGATATTGTAAAATTTCCAGTCAGAGGTGGTATTTGCCGGTTCTCGAAACTACTCAAAATTTCTGCTACTGGTTCTCTAGAACTGGTCAGAATCTGCTGAATACCACCTCTGGTGCATAGCCATTTCCACATTGCACTACTCCAGAATCAGTCCAGAACAGTGTGCTCCTATCTTGCTTGATTTCATCAGCTGAGCTAATTAATTTCTAGGTCAGTTACATTGTATTTTTGAAGATTGAAATCGCAATAATTTTTTTTCCAGTAGTGAAAGAATTATTTGCAACAATAAATGCAATAACCCCTTACATAGATTCTTAAATAGGAAGCTGGGCTTCATAGCAACTTCTCAGATTTATCTATATTTTAGCAAATGTAAATTAATCTAATGCCTCTGCCTAATCTATTTCCCCTTTCAAGTGCAATCCATATTTGTCTCTTTTTAGATCCTTACAATTGTTAATTGTACATAGTCGTTGCCTTACTTGTTATACAGATACCAGTTATAAGTTAAACTTTGAATTAGAGGAACAGGTCAGGTTAGGTTTTGATCTTGCAATACAAGGCCTAACAGACTTTCAGGTATCTGCATAGAAGCCTTAGCAATGATGGGGCCTGTTGAAGGATGAGCTTGCAGATCTGGAGCAATCAGGTAATGAGCCACCTGTCATAGAACCATAATAGTAGGCTGAGTCAGCTGTCTCAGGGATTGGACAGGAAAAGATCCTCACCCTTTGCATACATAGAAAGATCAAGGGAGTAGAACAGAGAGGGTTAAATGAGGTTGCTTGACAAAAAAGGTATACTTGGGTTAAGGACTCTAAAAAAGGGGATCAAACTTCTCTTACTTAACATCTTTCCAACTTCTGATCTAACTTTCTGAAATTGCTGGCTGATCTCTGGACTGGTACAGAATCCTTGATCCTGAGTTTATTTATGTAGAACTTCAGCTCCTTAATTAAGGATTTTTCCTGGGCTCTCACATTCCTTCACTCAATGAGATTTACAGCTGCTATAAATACCTTGATTTAAGTTTGATCTTTTGCCACTTGTAATTATATAGGAAACTGAAGAGAAAGTAAAAGCAATTATGTCCAGAATATCATTAGTTAGCCAAGATGACACCAAAATGAGAAATAAAGATTGTGACATATTGATATGACTTCCTTTTATAGTTGCATTATAATATTGCACACAGGTCTATAAAGAGTAGCCTTTGCATTGTGATATGATGATGCACCTTTCTCTACATGAACACATGAACACTTGGACAGAGATATTCAGGGGCAGTGATAAAGCTTACCTCTTTATATACTAGTATGCTACATTGCAACCTCATAACATAGCCACAAGAGAGCAAACTTGTGTTATGTCATGAAACACATAGTCATTAGGATTAGCAATGAATATTTATGATGGTTAGAGGATGATGATGATGAAGATGATATAACATGGTGCTGAGACTTATAGTTCTCCAAGATGGCCTATCTTCAAGATTGTCCTTCAAATTTTCCAATGGTGCACCCATCATTGCTATATTTGAGGCCTTTAATCTACTGATCATCGTCTTTTTCTCTCCTTTTTTCACTTCTCCCTGTCCCAGCATCACAGACTGTCAAAAGCTAGGTCTTCACATCATCTCCCTCAGAGTTTCTAAATTTGATAAATAAATAAATAATATTCCAAAATATGATCATTTCAGCTGATAACTTGTTCCTAGTTGTGAGAAGTGAGAAGTAACCTTGAGTGATTTTAAGTATGTCTCAAAGTTCATGATGTACGAGCAGAATGAAACATGCAATGTGCAAACAGAGGAGTACTTTTGTCTTAGGCA
>JANHFN010008187.1:186496-198379 GCA_032468175.1 Toxicocalamus goodenoughensis
TACATTTCCCAGGATACCTTTAACTACATTTACCATG
Organism: Toxicocalamus goodenoughensis; assembly: GCA_032468175.1. Lineage (NCBI taxonomy): Eukaryota > Metazoa > Chordata > Lepidosauria > Squamata > Elapidae > Toxicocalamus > Toxicocalamus goodenoughensis. Next base: position 186,534 of record JANHFN010008187.1, read on the forward strand.
ATGCATTCCCTTAAGGGGACAGCTCATAATTCCTAAGTAATTATCCAATTTCAATAGACTGGCTAGGACAGCACAAGGAATTAAATTCAGGCAACATTTTAGAATGCATGCTATGCTACAATAAAGGTTTGTGTATAACACTGATATATTTTACTTCCAATGTATATCATGGCATAATATTGTGATGGTACAAGATACCTAGGAACTGTAAAGCAAAAATAACAAACTTGATACCCTGAATTTAAGTGTATTGGCATAAATACATTTGTTTACATTAATGTAGACCATATAATAATTATTAACATATACATCTGGTGAGTTGAAACCAGATTGCTTATAATATGGGATTCAGGAAATGCTTTTCTCAGGTTACTTTTAATTATTTTTTAATATTTTTGTAAGCTTATTGGGAAATCAATACTTAAAATAACACTCAAAATCAAGGGGGGAAAGGAGAGCAAAAAAGTTTCTCCCATCATTCCACCCATTGAAATGATATAATAATAATAAAAACATGTGAAAAGAGAATGGCCTCATTCAAAAAGATGATTAAGTATTGCTCTCTTGAAAACGTTTATTCCTCAGAGAACAAAGGCATACATAACCCATGCAGCATTTTGTAGGGGTGGGGGAAAACATTGCTAACTAAATTCTAAAACAGTGCTTACAATGGTTTGCTTTTAATTATAGCACAGCATAGATAAACAGCTGATTCACAAAAAAAGAAGGACATATCATCTATCTTAAAACATTTAATATTAAATAGATTTTCATATTTAGAAAGAAAATGTATGAGCATGAATTTTTACAAGTAATTTTTATTTGTAAAATATTTACTTGCGTTTTTACAAGTATTTATTTTAATATGAACAGTTTCAAACAATTTTCAGTAATTGGTCAATTACTTGTACTCTGTATTTATCTGTTTACAAACTCCGTGAAGATTAAGTGCACTGAAATCTTAATGAAGCAAAGACGTATTTCCATGCAGCTGGTTGCTGGAGCAGCTTACCTCAAGACAACAATAATAGATAATTGTTTATTCTTTAAGGGCCAAAATTCCTTGATAACAAACAGTTTATGAGTGCCTTCTTCTTCACCTTCTGCAAGTTAAATCAAGAAATGTACATTGGTTTGAGAGGTTAATTCTTTCTCTGAAGCTCTAAAGAAGAAAGCTATATCAAAAAAGTAATAAGGCATCTATCAAGTCCACATTTGGTGAACTTCAGTAGCAAGTGTGGCCTGGTCCTTGTTACTACAGATTCTCGATGTTGTCATTTCCTTGTTTATTGTTGTTTACCTCTGATCTAAGGAGTGAAGACATTGGCAGACAGAATGCACATTAGCTATTATTGTGTGCTAGCTATTTTGTACACGCAGCAATCTAGTATAAGATTCATTTTTAAAAGTGGCCAAATTAATGAAAAACAACAACAACCTTCTAATATAATACTGGGATGGATATAAACTTGTTGAAGTCCAAAGCCAATCTGGTGGTTAAAGCATTGAGAGACCATGAGTTCTAGTCCTAATTTAGACATGAGTTAGGTAGGTGATTTTGATTCTCAGCCCTAGGAAAGAGGCAATGGCAAAGCACTCAAAAAACCTTGTCAAGAAAACTACAGGAATTGGTCCAAGTAGTCTCCAACAGTCAAAAACAGACTTGAAGGCACCTACATGCAACACACACCCAGGTCCTAAAAGCTAAGGGAGTATTATTATTTGTTTGTACATCATCATTTAGAAGCACATAAAACTGCAGCATGGATAGGCGCATGCAATATGGATAGACTTTGATGCACAAATAACCAACTCGTACATTGTATATAGTGTCTATTAGAAAGAGAAGAATCCAAATGAGAAAACACAAGATTTCTTACTCTACTTTTGACAACAACATTTTTCTTTGTTTGCAGAAGCCATTTTACCTGCTGCAGAGTCTTATTTGCTTTTAACATAACAACAACTTAGAAACTGGCATGCAACAACAAACAGGAAAAAAAAGCTGTAGCACTAGTATTCAAGTGGGATCTAAAAACCTGGGCAGCAAAGAAGCATGCAAGAAAAATATGCCTAAAACTATGTAATATGTGAGCAAAAACTTCTCTAAACAACTGGAAATTTTAAGACAAAAAACATGAGTAAGAGTAATATTAAACTGGAAAGAATAATGAGAAAAATAAGAGTTGAAAACTTGATAGTGGAACAGCTTTTTTGTGGGATGATGATCAAAAATAAATGGCAGTTGTTAAAATATGATTGAAATTACATCTCTTAATGTATTGCCATGATCATCATCTTGACTTTTGATATTCTCCTTCCCACTACCTTTGGCAAAGAGATTAGAAGATATAATTTTAGTGTCATCTTTATATCACCAGAGTGACTGTGCTTCTTTTTTTTAATGTTAGCTTAGTTGCTGTTGATTCTTTGAGGAAATAATTTACCTAATTTCCACAAAAAAGTTTACTTAAAATGAATATATTACTAACATCAGTAAAATCAACAATGAAATAACACCAGAGATAAAGTGGTCTCCATATCATTCGCTGAACAACCATCAAGCCTGATTAAATGTAGTTGAGATGATAGGATTGTGCATGCATCAAAAGTGATTCGGAAATATTGCTTCAGATTCTGTGGAAACATAGGAGTATACCATCTCTCTGGAAGCAACTAATTTTTAAAAAAATCAAACTTCTGCACAGAACTGGAAAAAAATGCAATTTTTAAGATTCACTTTTTGCAGGCTTTTGCAAAATCATGAAAAAGTTGGATTGCTTCAGTAAAAAACAGAAAAGTGCTATAATTATTCAAGTCTAAGACTTGGCTTCAGACTCATTTTTGGAGAAAGCACAATACTACCACATTACATCATCATCAAGTGAAGGGACTGAGACTGAAAGCTATACTTGAAGTCCTAGGTTGCATCCACAGAGGGATAGTATCAAGGTCATGTGAACTGTTAGTACAGCTTTATACTACTTTGATAAGACCACACTTGGAATACTGTGTCCAGTTTTGGTCACCATGAAACAAAAAGGATGTGGAGACTCTAAAAAGAGTACAGAGAAGAGCCACAAAGATGATTAAGGGGCTGGAAGCTGAAACATATGATAGATGGTTGAGGGATTGGGTATATAGAGTCTACCAAAGAGAAAGCTGGAGATAATATGATAGTCTTCCAATCTTTAAGGGACTGTCACAAGGAAGAGTCAACCTATTCTCCACGTGAAAGCAGGACAAGAAGCAACTGATGGAAACTTATCAAAGAGAGATCCAACCTAGAACTAAGGAGAAATTTCCTAACAGTGAGAACGATCAGTGGAATGGCTTTCCTCCAGATGTCATGGTGCTCCATCATTAAAGGTTTTAAAAAGAGATTGGACAACCATTTGTCTGAAATGATATGTTCTTCTGCTTCAGCAGTGGGTTGGATTAGAAGACTTCCAAGGTCCCTTCTTATTCTATTATTCTGTGTTCTGTATAAGAAGTTAATACAGTAACTGTATGCAAAGTATGCATGAAAGATTCCTTATTACATTTAATATAAAAAGCCAACAGAAGGGTGATTAAGACAGTGAAGGCTTTAAAAAAGTATGTGATTTTAAACTGCTAACTACCTCTCAGTCTAAGTTACATTACTACAGTTGATGTTTTAGGAATAAAAGTATACAAAGGTATTATGTTCTCTGCCTTAAACTCCTAAAGAGAAAACAACAGGTAAAAACTTAATGATTAATAAATCAGAGAGAGTTTTGAAGTAAAACCGGCCCTGTGAACTTCATTTAAACAGTGACTTAAATCTTTGATGCCTTTTGGTAGGCAGAAGCTATGATTAACATTTCAGAGAATGGCAATGATGCCAAGTGGTTATGCATTTCCAGATTTTCTTTTTTGTTGTTGTTGTTGGACAAACATTTTCTTATCGATGCCAGATCTTGTATTATCTTAGTTGAGATAAATAACTTTTCAACAAGGCTCATGGAGGATAATATTCTACTAAAAATCGAATGAATTAATAAATTGAGAAATTGAAATTATCTCATAAAATGCATTCATTAAATTGAATATATTATTGTGGTGTCAATTCCAGTTATTAGAATTTTATTATCTATTGAAGATACTGGTGCAGAAGAAATTCTTTTAGATGGTGAATCTAACATAAATACTCAAACCGTATGTGCTAAGGCAGGGGTAGGGAAACGTGGCTCTTCTATCACTTTTGGACTTCAACTGCCAGAATTCCTGAGTGAGCCATGTTTGGGGGCAATATGCTGACTGTGTAAATTGCTGAGAGAGGGCTGTAACGCACTGTGAAGCGGTATATAAGTTTAAGTACTATTGCTATTCCTATTTAAACTCTTTACAAATTACTTGACTAAAAAGATAGTTCCTATGGGTTTTTTTAAAAGAAGCGGAAACTCTGCATTTCTCACCCGGTAGATAGATAGCTTGATTAATAGGCTGTGGAGATGAGCAGTCAGAATGATCCACCCTGCTGACATCCTCTAGTTTGTGTTCTTTATAAATGTTCTTTGCTCCTATTTGAATGTTCATTCAGATTGTGGTTCCCCAGTTATCTCTCTTCTGCCCACTTTGTGAGTACCACCTCAGTTGGAAAAGAATAACATTATAAGACATGTATTGATTAATTTTTGATCTGAAGTTTTGATTAAGATCTTACACAAGAAGAATAGATCCTTAAAAGACAATTGTCAAATCAACAGGCACATTTTCAGAAAATCAGAGCAACATAAGATCAAAGACCTGACATAAGATAATGGAAAGAGCAAGAGAATACAAAGTGAGTTATCTTGACTTCCTTAACTACAAGGCCTTTAACCATGTGGGTGATATTAGAATATGAAATGTATTAAGGCTAATGAGCCTACCAGAATATTTTATTATTCTGAATAATCTCCACACTGAGTAAGATGTTACTGTAAGAATTAAATTTGGAAAAGCGGAGGGGTTGAGATATCAGAAGAGAATCAGATAAAATGTTTAACACAAACAGCAACTATCAGAATGACAAGGGTGGAGCTACCATCAAAATCAGAGTTAAAACTTTGAGATATATAGAAAATATCATTTTGTTGGCTACAAACAAGGAAATTTGAAAAAGCTCATTGTGAAATTAAAAATGGCAATTGAAAAAAGATTAATGAATATTAAGAAAACAAACATCTTGCAATATTAGTGAACTTAGATTTGATGGTGAAGCAAAGGAGATAAATATATATATGTGGAAAAACTGGTGGAAGAAGAAGAAGCCAACAGAAGCTGTGGGAAGACAGAAGCAAAGAGATTCCTGGTATGTCTTTTATCTTTGTAAGCCACCCACAGTCACTGAGAGTGAGTTGGTCAGTCATATAAACATTCATAAATAAATAAATAAAAAGAAAGAAAGAAAGAAAGAAAGAAAGACAGAAAGAAAGAAAGAAAGAACGAAAGAAAGAAAGAAACAAAGAAAGAAAGAATTTGCACCTCCAATGTACCTTCCAGCTCTATTCTGATTGAAATAAATGCATAAAATGTCTTTGGAAAAGCTGCTAGTTATTACTACTCAGGTTAAGATGATGAGTATTTGTTCATCTAGTCAGAATAAATTATAAGTAATCCTCAATTTACAACCATTTTTAAATGCCCATTTGAAGTTATGATGCTGAAAAAATCATTTATAATTACAATGTTGCATTTAAATCATAATCATAATTTGAATGCTTTGCAATTGGCATATATTTACAAAGGATGTGGCATCCTGGGATCATGTGATTGTCATTTACAACAATCCCAGCGGAATCTAGATTCACTTAGTGACTACTGCAAAAAATGTAAAAATCAGGCACAACTCATTTAATGATCACCTTACTTTGCAATGCAACCCAATTTTGGTTGCACGTCAAGGACTATAGGTAAACATGATTCAGTGGCAACTAATCATTCAGCTATCACTGGAAACCAGATCTAGGAAACTCTCTTTGCATCTTCTGTGCTTATCCAGAAAAAAGTACATCAAAGCTTCAGGCATCCCTAGCTCAATCTCATGTGTAATGGTTAGCAATGATAACAGCAATGATCGATGTGTGAGCTATGGAAGAGAAATACTGAAAACTGACTCAGAGGAAAAATATTAAACCTCTCACAGGGTATATAAAAGCTAGAAAAAATGTTAGGTATAGCTTGAATGATTGTTAAAGGAGACAAAAGCATCTTCTCACTGAACAGTACTACTACAGATGAGTCAAAACTTAAAAGAGAACCTTGATAATACTTGATTTTTCTCAGATACTGTTTGTAGCTTTGAATAGTTCATATCTGACTAAAATCTTATTCAAAATAACAAATAAATCAATTCTTTATTACCTTGGAGATGTACTTGTTTCTGATTAAAGACTTAAGTCAGAGCTATAGTAAAATAGTGCTTCACTTGCATAGTTTAGAATCTTTTTTGCTAACTGAGTTAGTAAGAAAGCTTTTTAAACAATGCATAAAAAGCCTTTCCATACTTCATGGAACAGCAATAATCTCCTTCTTAGTAACTGCTTACTTCTCTGTGACATTCTAACTTAAATGAAATGTGACACCTTTAAAGCAGAATCTCAAATGTTGGCAAAGCCTGGAAATACCACATATACACAGAAAACTAGATTAAAGAGTTTAGCACTTGAGGCATTTTTACTTAGTGTTAAAATTCAGTTGAATTAACTATTCCTTTGGGTTTCTGTTTTCCTCAAAATATTCTTTAAGATTCATTTATTTCAAAATTGGCCTTTTAACTTTTGCAAACTGAACAATATTAAATAAATTGATTAAAGCCTCTCTAGTGATTGGCTTGGACATACTTACATTGATTGTTTTAAACTACAGTTCTCAGAGGACTGTACTAGTTCAAATGTTAATGTTTTTGTAATTAGATGTAGTCCTAAAGTATTTACCACATAGTAGACCAGAGGTACAGACAGAATATATAAATAAAATACAGAGATAGCCTATGTGAATATGGAAAAATAATTATTTTATCATAGTTCCACAATTATTGTTTTTAATGTTTTCTAACTTAAAATGTACAAAAAAGGAAGAATAAAATAAAACAAAGAATATGTTCACTCAGATACAAGCACACTCTTCATTAAAATGGGACAATCATGGAATGGCCCCAAACAAACGTCTCAATGTCCTTTCTTTTCATTATTTATATATCCAATATTTTCAAGATGACATCCAATCCTTATTAACCTTCCTCTGATGTCCACTACATTGAGAAAGAATAATTTATTAGATTAAATTCATCTCAAGATATATATACACATAAACACACACAAATGTTACAGGATACAATAACTGTTCTATCTGCTTTTCTTACAAACTTACATTAGGTGTCTTTATAATATCCATATTTCAAATTTGTCACATTTCAAATCAACTTTTGATTAAAAGACATTATCATCCTTGTGCTTTTATAGGAGTCATGGTACAAAATTTTAAAGGACCTAATTTCCTAATACAAAGTCTTTAAAGACCTAATTCCCACAATGGCAGAGATGCCAAAATTGTTTTATTTAAAGAGAAGAAACTATCCACTTTGTTTCTATTTGGAAACCACTTCTGGACTTATTGCTTAAAACAGAAAAAAAAAATCGAACTGATTTTAGATTCGGATTAGAATTTGTTGTTAAATAAATGACTTGAATTGTTTAGAAATATAAAGCAAAAGCTTGAGTTTGAAATTAGTTCAAATTCTACTGCACTGAAAAAAATCAGTCACTACTTTTTCCTTTCTTACTTTTGTTTCTTTCTGTACTTTTTGATTTTTTTTTATTTTATTCAGAAAATTAAGGTAACTGCCAAACTCCCAAAAAGGAAAAAGAAATTTTACAAAAGCAAAACAAAGATAGACAAACTGTTAGGAAAGTTTTTTTAAAAAGTATATTAAAAAGACAAAGGACAAAAACATGTATACTTTTTTTCCCCCCTCAGTTGAATACTGATAAATACAGTATGTTGGGATGCTATTAGTTTCCGCCTTGTGAAGCAGTCCCAAAATTTATAATCTTCTATCTCTATTTGCAACCAATTTGACTTGTCATCTATCTGCTATATATAAAGGCAAAGTAGTTAAGACATGAACCAACAGCAAAGTTAAACTCCAAAATCATTTGTTAACAAACTATGATTGTACAGTATTTAACTTGTTGAAAATCTACAAAGGCTTCTTATCTACCATAAATAACCACAACCATTATTTCTGATCCATCCAGGATCAAATATCCTTGATTGGTTCTTAATAATAAAACTTCTTAACATTTTGGTTGAAAACTTTCCCAACAATTGTGTGTCTTATTCCCCAAAATCATAAATAACTGTTGTCAATTTTCCTAAAAAAGTCCAGTCCAAATTGTTTTCTAGTTAGATATAGCACATCCATTTTCCAATCACTATTAATTTTCTTAAGAAAGTCCTGTTCATCACTCATCATTCCTGTGAACTCCAAATCTGTCGAATCTATATCCCCTTCAGCCTTCTCCAATGAATCTGCAGCTTCCAAGCCAAGTTTCTTTTCCTTTAAATCTGCCAACAGTGATTTAGATTTCAATCCATCTAGTTGTGGTTTGGCCATATTTGCTTGTGTCTGGATATCCTCTTTAGGCTGATTTAAAACCCTTGCTATTTTGTCAAACTTTTTAAACCAAACTTTTCAATTTGAACTTGTAGGTTAAAAAGGATTCTTTTTTTGAAAGTTTCCCAGAGGGCTTTATCTGTAAATGGCTATATTGTTTGCATTTTTAATATAATCCTGTAATTAAACATTCACAACCAGGCATAAACAGTTCTTTTCCAGGGCAGGGGAGTTAGATATGCTGGAACAAAGTAGCCACAAAGATCATTGAGATAATATTTCTCACAATAAAAAAGAATGGAGAAAAAGAAATAAAGGAAAATTTCCATGAAGCATTAAAAAAATTAAGAGATGTTTAAAAGTTAAGAAAAATGAAAAAGTAGTGAAAATCCAATAGAAATGAAAATTCAAACAGGTCACTTTCATTACTTAGAAAATCTTTGTCGACTTTCAAATGAAGAAAGCAAAAGTAATTAAGAACAGCAGAGTGAAAAAAACATTAAATAATTCACATTAAAATCCAGCAAGAGGTTAACATAAATCAGATTTCAACCAGTCAATTAATTTAAAAAAAACAAGATAATTAAAATTCAATCTGTGCAGTTAAAACCCAGGCTTGCTTAAAAACAAACCCAAACAGCTGAGCAGAAAGATGGAGACCCAATTGTCCAACTCCTCCTATTGCAAACTTCACAAATCCTGTTCCCAGGAGTGTCTGGTCATCTGAGGGTTGTCTTGGGTTCTTGGGTAGCTGCTACCATTCAGATCTTGGAGCTGGCTGCCAAAAAACCCATTTTGGCAGCAAAATCAGCTCTTCATAGCCGAAGAAACTCCTACTGCTTAGCATGTCATCTTGAGGGAAGTCCCTGTATTTTTATCTTATACTTAACTTTAATAAAATATAAGCCTTTAAAACCAATATGACTTTAAAAAAGGACTTTTTACTTCAGAACTCATTATTGTCCCTTCATATATAAGCATCCTAATGTTTTAACCTTGCCTATCTACAATATATCTAGCTTTGTCTTCTTCTTTGTCTCTTTGTGTCCATATGATATATATGTGATAGATATGTGCTTGCATGTGCAGATAGCCCTCAGCAACCACAAATGGAACTGGCAACTTGGTCACTATCTGATACTATTTTATTTCACCTTTCCTTTTTTCCACACTCCAGACCTTCTGTATACTCATCCCAACCCTGGAATAATGAGCAAAAAGAGACTTATATATTTAGCATATGTATACAGCCATCCCTCTCACAAATACATCACTTTGGGTGGCATACAACACAACAGTTTAAAAAACTCCCTAACACCTTAAAATAATAACACAAATGAAATAAACAGATCAAGCTTTAAAAAGTGGGAGAATAAACTATCTTTAACTTTCAGTCATACATGTACACAGGATTTCTTGGGAGATTATCAGTTTTACTTCAAACCTGCAGGTTAACAACTAAGCAAAGGAATGTAAACAAAGCAAAGGCTTTTCTGCAAAGTTTGTTTTAAAATAGGTGCACAAGGGAGTCATCAAAAGTCAGTGTAAGTTTCAAAGAACTAGGTTAAGGTTGTTCACCTGTCCAAAGAATACAAGTTCAACAGTAGATTCCACACAATAGTCACACACAAGCTGGAGATCAGATATTGTTTCCCGCAAAGAGATAATGGTTAGAGTTGTTCCTTACATAAGGTTGCAACCAGCGATCACTAATTAGAAGGTTTATTCTGCTGTTTGGCAAGGAGTCTAATAGACCTTTACTGTTCTGCTCTTCTCTCTATTCATTGTATGCATGGGCTGGAACGCCTTACATCATCTTCTTCTGACTTTTTCAGCTGCAAAGATGGTACATGATTTGATCAGCCTCATCTGATTCCTGACTTTGCCTTTCCTGAGGCTGACATTCAACACTCACTGAACCTGCTTTTTCAGTGTAAGATTCAGATTGAGAAACTGAGTCCTGAGTCTGTGTCAGGACAGAAACATCACTTAATCTCATATAGCCACCTTACAGACTCTCCTTGGGTACTCCTAGGCTAGTGTTTAAGGAGCCTTCCAGAAGGCTAAAAGAAATGTGGTTAATGTAATCTTGTGGTGGAGGAGTTACCTTCCAGAAGTAGAGGGGACATAGCAGAAGAGGTATGCTACCTGGGTCCCACCAGATGGAGTTCCTTGACAGTTGGGACCCACAGTATGTCTCTTCTACCTGACCTGGTGGAACAGATAAATAAGGCCCCACAAATATATCTTACTACCTACTTATTGTTTGTATTTACATTTCATTGGAGAGTAAAGGATTACAAGAGAGTAAACAAGGTTTACATAATAGGGAATAGAAATGTGTAAGAGCCAGTTATTTGTCTAGTGCATTTGTACAGTTTGAGAATTCACAATGCAAATACCATTTACTATGGTCTTTATGTTCTCCAACTTGGAATACTGCAATTAGACGTACAACAAGCTGCCCTTGAAAATCATTTGACGCCTACACTGATATAGAATGCAGCTGTGTACTTTCTAGAAAATGAGGAAGTGGAAATACAAAAATCTTGCATGGTTTGCATTCATTACTGATAGACTTTTGGGTCCACTTCAAGATTCTGCTGATTACCCATAAGCTTTTTATGGCTCAAATCCTTCATATCTGAGTGAGTACTAGTTTGGGATAGAATCTGACTCCTGTAGGCTGAGAATGAAGGCTGTAGATTTCTTCTCTGTGAAGTGTTTTTAAAAAGGAAAAGTCTGGAAACAAATATTCTTGATTAGAGCTGTCTTTCTCTTAAACAGCTTGTCCTTTGCCTTATTATAGTTTTGAAAAGAAATGAAACTGAAGGTTTCTAGAGAAATTTCAAAAATAAGAGTTAAAGGACTAGCAGAAAATAAGGAATAAAGGAGGGGACTGCTCAGGAATATTTTTGTATTTCTTTTTACTGATGCACTATGGTTTTATGTTTTTTTTCTTTTTATGTGGTGTATTTATTTTGAAATAAGTCACCAAGAATTGTTTGATGTGGTGGGATAGGAATGTACTTTTAAAAAATTGTCTTTTGTAAAATGGCTTTTTGTTCAGATTCTTTTTTTTAAAAATAAAAAGTTTTATTGATTTTTTAACAACAAACAAACAAAACATACAAAGCATAAAACCGTCCAAATATTTACATTCAATGTGCCGGTTGGTCTACCAATTTTTTGTGCATCTATTCCAAAATTCACCATTACAATT
>JANHFN010008187.1:205030-216200 GCA_032468175.1 Toxicocalamus goodenoughensis
GTATGTTTCTGTTTTTAAATTGCTGTACACCGCCCCGAGTCCCTAGGGAGTGGGGCGGTATATAAATCCAACAAATACAAAAATACTAGCTATACTCAACTTTTAGAAAAATATTAAAAACAACTATTGAAACTGCACTTTGAAAGCAAATGCTGACATATGTAGAGTGTACAGTCAGATTGAGTTTTTGCAGATAAATGAGCACACCAACATCAAACCTGAAGTTCTGGTCCTTTTGAGTCAAGGGTACATACAAAAGGGGTGGTCCTTTGCTTGTTTCCTCATTTGGATGAAATCATAAGATTCTCTGCTCACCTCTGACTTTTGTAGTTCTGTAAGTAGTAGTAGCCTGGAGCTATTATGTGGTGCATTGGATTTGGTGTATTTATACCTCATCTCAATATATGTTCAGGGCCTCCTGGGTCATCTCTGTATTCATTGACAACATTTCTGCTGGGACTGCTTTGAAAGTGAAGTAGCTGCACATGCATATGCATGAAGAAATGACCTAGAAACGTTGCATCGTGACTGCATTGAGTTTTCCAGAAGATGTGATATTTCAGAGCTTCAGAAAGGGGCACTTTGCTCCTGCCCACATGCTTCACATAACACTCCTCTGAATGTTTTGCACAGTCCTAATGTAGCATAAGGAACTTATAATCACTGGGAAAAATGTTTATAATCCAATTGACTTAAAGGATACTATCAGCAATTTTGAAAAACTCTGAACAAACCTTTCAGAAAGGACGTCAAACATATCTGTTCACATCCTGGTGATTAAATTTAGAGACAGAAGCAGTAGAAAAATGTCCTTGTCATTTTGATTTTAAATAATTTCCTTGACGTTTTCCATAAAGACAATACTGGCAAGAAAACTAAGGGACATTAATTCATAAAAAAGCTTTCTATTTTCAAATTTCTTTATAGTTGGTATTAGTTACCTACTTTATGATGCTATGTTTACTTCTGTATATGCCACCATGTTCACTTATTATTTGATTAATATCCTACCTTTCCTTTGTATCACTGAATAATATATACATAACAGACACACTTCCTGTTTTTCCCAAAACAGCAATCTTTTGAGATGGATTGTGCTAAAAAGAATGAATGGCCCAAATTCACCAGTCCCCCAGTTTCATAACTACTATACCAGCTTGGATCTCATTTTTGAAGTCATATTCAAGTGCCAATGCAGACAATTTTTGTTTTTCTTCCTGTTCTTTAATTTATGCTAATGATTAAGTTAATAACTGATTAAGAAGCATCTGAAGCTATGCTTTAAACAGCAGTTTGATCTGCAACAAAATTAGGTTATTTGCTCTGTAGAAAAAAAAAACTTCTGATTACCTCCAAGCAGGTAACAAGTCAATCCTCTGCCCCATTATGTATTGATTTTAAATTTGCATTTAATGTATTTACTTGTCTTATATGTTGCTTCACTCCTAAACTTACTCTGAACAGTTTACCTATCTGATACAGTAATTAGATTAACAACAATATTCCTAAAAAAGATACTTCTAAATTTTTTAGGCACTGCTAACAACTAATTCCATTCAACACTATCCTGCAGGATGGCTACATGACAATATCTAACACCAAAGCCTTGCTAGAAACATCTGTGAGCAGCCACTTTAGCAAGGAGATTGCTGGTTCTACAGAGGCTAAGAGCACATCTGGGTACAAGTGCATGCTTAAAACTTTTGTTATCCATATGACTTTCTGCTGCTTCTTCAACTGAGCCATCATTTTTTTCCTTGCTTGCTGGTCTTTGGTTTGCTTTTTTTTTAAAAAAAATGTCTGAATTCATAGATATCATGCAAAGTTATAATGAGGTTTGTTTGATTGTTATTTAACATAGCATGGGCAACTTGTAGTCCCTTTTCTGCAACCAGGAAGTCAGTTTTTGTGCACTGTACAAACACATCAACTGTTTGTTGTTCTTGTTAGAGATGGTCACACAATCAGATGGAGTTGGCATTTTTATTCACCTGTTGAGTCCTTTCCAAAGACCTGGCACGATGATGATGAAGAATACAAAACAGGAAGAAATATAACAGGAGAAACTACAGGATATAGAACAGTATTCAGAAATTAACTCCATCTGGTGGAACCTGCTTAGTTTGTTATATGCATGCAAGCAAAAGACGTTGTATTAGAGGATTTGTGCCTGCATGAGATCACAAGACATGAACCCAAACAGAGTATTAATATTATTTCTACATTATTATTTAATGTTTTTAAATAAAATACAATTTAATTATTTTTCACATCACAAGGGATCAACTTAAACAGCTTCCCAAATTTCCCTCTAATATGTCATGGGGTCAAGTATATTTTAATCAGTAAATTAAACATAGATCAGTGGTAAACATAGATGTTTGGTAAACATAGATAATTCTGCATTAATTAAACATGTTGAATATAAATCATGTCTTTCCCTTCAAAGAAGTTATTGTGTCTACATGTACATTATCATTTCTTCTGAAAAATAGTGTGATTTAAATGTATTAAACAGAAATATATTGTAAGAATCTCTTTTTTCTGCCATGGTTGCTTTCTGCATTGTTTCTACCTTTCCCAGTTCCTTACAGACCTTGGTTTCAAATTCTAACCTTAGGGAGGCATTAAACAGAACACGTTGTTCTACTATTTTAGTTCTCTTACAATGATAAGTAAAGTTTTATAACTGAAAACTTAATAAAATTATTTCAAATATTTAAAATGAACTTTAGATTACTACTGAGTTACTTCCTATTGATCCCATAATGCTGATTATCTGCTTTCTTTAATTCCATCTTTCAGGATATGTATTGGCTTTTAACACTAATTTTTAATTAAAATTTCACTGCTGAGAACTGATGTTTTTCTATTATTATAAATACTATAAAACAGAATTCCAAAATTAAAATTTTTGATATTTCTAGGACTTTGATCCTGTTTGCATGGATCCTTGAGTGCTTAGAGTCATTAGAAGCAACCCATCATTAAACTCAATGTCTAAGAGCATTTTCTTTGATAATACATGGCTAGTACTTGATTCATTTAAAGCATATATTTTTCCATTGTTTCCAACTGTCTGCTTCAGGCTGACTAATTTCCCATAACAAAGAGTGTTCAGACATCCTAAATATAAGCTGCAGTGCTTCTTAGTTTGATGAGTATCTAAATTTGGGTTGATCATGACTTCAGACATCAAAAAGTACTTAAGGATGCTGTTATCTATATTAACACTATCTAGGAATATAAATAAAGGAAATGCAAATATTATAATGAGTTCAGGAGAGCCAATGAAGTAATCAACCTGTCTCTACTATATTTTCTCTCTTTTTCGTATCCTGCAGTCATTTATTTATTTAGCTGAAGGCATATCGTGCAGTGGTGTTTATGGTTATGTAATACTCATGCAGAAGAAGACTGGATAAAGATAACTTATATGTTTAAAATCCTGAAGATGCACATAGACACTGAAACCATAATACTTGACAAACATTAGAATAAAATATTATTGTGGAAAAATAAATACTGAAATTGATAATTGTATATCAGTGACGTTATTAAAGGCTTAAACCAGCATTTGAAATTGATGAAATCTATGCTGCTACCATACACATCTTTCAGGAGAAAACATTATGCACCAATTTAGTTCAGTGGTGGTCCTATGTAGAGTTCATTACAATAAACTAATCCAGTGGCCCCCAATCTTTCTAGGCTTTGTGGACCGGCAGAGAGAGGTAGAGAGAGGAGGTGGGCACTCATGCATATGTGTAAAGCTCCATTTGTGCAAGTGGTGGATGCACCCACCACTTGCACAAATGAAGCTTCAAACATATGTGTGAATGCCTGCTGCTTGCAAAAATGGAGCTGTGCATGCATGCTCGTCTGCTGCTTTCACACCCCATTTCTGAATAGGCTGCGGCCCAGTACAGGCCATGGCCTGGGGGTTGAGGATCCATCATCTAATCTATGTATCATTTGCACACAGATAATGAAGGTACATAAGAATTTTCTAGGTTGGTGTATTAGTTTAAGCAGGTAATATTTTTCTCCTAATGGCCATATTTACTCACTAGCATGACATTATTTATAACATTAACTTTTGAAAATTAAAAGGTCCTTTGTCCTGTGTGATGTGACATCAAAGTAGATGAACCTTTTTAGGCAGAATGTAAGCATCCAAAGAAGAACTCCTATTGAAGATCTTTATGAAGTAGCAGGATCATGGGAAATACATTAAAAAGTTATAATTTATCAATTACATAATCATACGTAAGATGCAGATATATTAATAAGAGAGCCACTGGAGTAGTAGCAATGAATATTTTAAATGTGGCAATGGAACCATTATAAGTAAGATAAGACTCCCCTCCCCCCCCCCACACACACATTTCCTTGTAGCTTCACATAGGTTGGATTGAATCTCAGCAGGTTGCAACACATTTCCTATAGCAGTTTTGGAGGGCTGATACAAAAAAAAATACCATAGGATCTGAGACTGTGCCCATGTGGGAAATGGGCTATTGAAACTATAGCTCATGTACTGCTATACTGTGCCTTCTACAAGGACTCATAGACTCAATTCATAACAACTTAGCTAATAAAATATCTCATGCTGATCCTTTTTTACGTACAATTACTATTATCAGATTGGTATGAAGTAGTTTCTTTGGCCAAATTTTGCTATTCTATTAATTAGGCCAACTTTAACTGCCCACTGTTAATCCACCACCATAGTAACATATTACTCTGTCTTTTATTTTTATTTCTTACTGATATTATGGTTTTGATTGTTTTATTTGCTGGTCTGTCATTGTAATGAACATTGGTTGGTTGATTGGATTGAATCCAAGTGCTTGGAACAGGAATGAGATGAAAAATAGGTCAAGAAGAATCTATTATTAATTTGAGGGCTAGGAGAATTGATTGGGAGGGAAGAAGAAGGATTGTAGTCTGCACAAACTCTCAGGGATTCTTGAGTTATCTCAGTTACAAATTTTGAAAAATTGAAATAATCATGTGAAATCAATAAACTTGCTCTTTTAAAGAAACAATTGGCATAAAAAAACAAAACAGTAATTTGTTTTACCTATTTGTTCCAAGCATCATGAAAAACCAATTAAGAAATGCTGATGTTTCATTTCCAAATGTAATCTACTATTTGCCTGTGCTTATGGAAATATATTTATGTTTTACTGTTCTCTCAAACTATTCAAATAATACCATGTACTACTGAATAGTTAATAACAAATTGGAATAAGATTGTTGTTTTTTTGCCACAAAGACCATTTCAGGACTGCTTTTGAACTCATTATTTGAAACAGCTCTTGTGTTGGCTAGGAAATGGTTCTCTTGAGGTTGTGAAAGTCTTCTTTCTTCTTCAATTGTCTATTTCTTATGGCTAATGTTATTACTTGATTTCAAAGCTTTCAACTTCTAAATGAAAACTGCATTATGCTGCAGCAGAAGGCAAGATACCAACTGCTGTGCTCATAAACTTCTTTTTTCTGCATAAGATGAGCCCAACCATGTTCAAGCTGACACAGTAATTACCTATAATGCAATAACACTGGGAATAAATACTTAGCTTTAATTCAGTGTTTGTTTTGGTTTCTCCATATTTTTAGTCTGTATTATTCTCAGTTGGTTGGATTATCTCATTGCACATTTTAAAAAATATGTGCTGTATTTAAATTTTCCTGACCTTTATTGTCATGTATACAAACAGTGAAAAAAATGGGAAGTGGAAGATGGACAATGAATTTCCTGAGGTCAGGGACCAAAGAGGAAGAGAAAAGAGAGATGGAAGTATTTTGTATCTTGCATGCTCTGTTTTCAAGTTCAGACAATAGTAATAGGTATCTGTGAAATCCAATCCAGATGTTTTCATATATGATTTATATGCAGTCACAGGCAATAATCAATTCATATAGCAATTGGCAATGCAGCATTTGATACATTCCCATATAAGAGAAATTAAAAACACACTATCTGATCAAGTTTTTCTTAACTCAATTTTTGTAATCCAGGCAAGAAAGAAATCCTTCAGTTTTCTCTAATCTGTTGCCCTCCAAACATATCAGATTTTATCTTTTATAATCTTCAGATAGTTTGGTCTTAGGATAATAGGAGTAGAACTAGAAGAAACTGGACCAGAGAAAACTTAATAGTAGTTGTACAAAATAACACATTAAGATGATGAAATATGCTTGATTTTATTCGTTCCAGATTTGAGTTTTGCAAGCCAATATATTTTGCCAGATAATGATTATGGTATTTCTCTGGTTGTGGAGCATTACTTCAAAACATTCCCACCACACGCACACACAAACATACACACACTCATGTGTGTGTGTGTGAGCTACTTATTATTAACGCATTAAATTTTATATATACAGAATTTCTTTTACCAATTTTGCTGGTTGTTTTCAAGAGATTGAGTTAACACATATACTGGTGATATAATTGCAGCTAAGTGTTTTATATCTAACATGGATCCTGCTGGAGGTTATTTTTTAGGTCTGTTCAATTGATGGATGTATTCCTTAATTTTTTCCCCATCCATTAATTTCTGATGGGTTTAGTCACTGTAGAGCTTTTGCATGTTACCAGCAGTTGATTATGTTGCTGCCTGCTGGCTATTTTGGTAATTTATAACATTTCTAATTTGCACCTTTCACTGGTGAAAATGTAGAAATATAGCCATTTAAAGAAACACATCAGAATGCATATTCCATAGCATCTGTCCAGGTAATTTGATCCAACAGGATTGGTATGTTCAGGCCCCTTCAATTAAACAATTAAACAATGTCATCTATTGGAATCCTGGGAAGAGAGCCTTTTCTGCCACAGCATCTGCATCTGGAATGAAGTTTCACCTGAGATTTGAACATATCTCATTCTATTGATATTTCAAGAGACTTTTAAGGCAAGAGCAATTGAAGCCCACTTCTGAGTTATATGGCTTTGCTTTGGTTATAGTTCTGTTTATGTTATCTTTTGTTCTTTGTTATAATTATGTTATTTGATTGTTCTGTATGTTTTATAACTGAATCATGTAGAGTTTCTGGGAATTGTGTATTATAAAAATGTAGCAAATAAAGAAATATATTGCCATTTTAAAACATGTTACCTTTAAGGATAGACAAGGTTTTGACAAAGGATCTTTACTATTAAAATAGAAAGTGACAAGCATATATTAAACCAAAGTTCTTTCTGAACAGATATATTTTCAGTTTGTACTGAAAACTTATAAAATTTGTAAAGTTTAATATGAACTGATCAGGGAGGCCATTCCTCAACTGAGATGCTCATATTGAAAACAGTATATTCTTTCTTCCTCTTTCTCTCTCAAATAATAAACAGACAATAATGAATTCTCACGTTTAGATTGATTCTCACCATGGATTCTTTGGTCTTTTTCAACAAATAATAGCCAATAACACTAAATGTGCACATATTCATTCTGGACATAATTACCTTCTGAGAGCTGTCAGTACGTCCACAGTTGTTGGATGATTTCTATCTTGAAAATGTTTACACAAACTTAACCTAAACTATTTGCAGCAGTAAATCAATTTAGACAATATCATTAATAGGCAAGGCACCCTAAACTCACGATTCATGATGAATACATCTATTCCTATTCCTATTTTTACAAATATGGATTTGCTTATAAGAAGGGCAGATGTACTGAGGCAGAATAATATATGTATATAATAGTGAAAGGGTACAACAGCTATGGATACATACTGATAATATATAAAAAAGTTAAGCTGATACTTAAAAAACAAAGAATACAAATTATAAGTCAGTGATATGTTGTACTAAAAACTTACGAAAGCATAGTTTAATAATTGAAGTGATAAAGTATGAGTCAGCATATATTGTATAAGATGATGCATAATGTATTATGCTTGTTGGAAACTTATAGAAGACTTATAGAAGAATGACAAAGGTCAAAAAATGTTATTCTTATTGCATAGTATGCTTTCAACTACTAGAACATAAACTCTGAAGCCAACCACGATTTTCGAGTTATTTTCCATATATTAGAATGTATGTTTTAGAATCAATTTATGCTTGAATTTACTGAACTAAAATTTTAGCTATGGATACAAGCCTACTCTTAATAGTATTGTAACTCTTGATCCATGCCATGTTGCTTATTTTGATGAAATCACTGATGCCTGTTAGCAGTAATGGTATACTTATTTGCTTCAATGTTATATTTTCTATTCTTGAACCATCCATATATTTTTTTGCTGAACATTGTTTACCAAATTGTAATACAGTATTTAGTATAAATTCTGATGATAAATTTTCATGAGAAGGACTGTGTAATAAGTTGAAAATTGTTGCTGAGCCATACTTGAGAAAGTATAATTTTAAATCTGCAGAAAGATATTTTTTAATGTTGATCTTATACTATCAGTTATTCAGAGTCAGTAGCACAAAAACTGATGTAGCATTTGGAATATATGGGATATGACTTTAAAGTTTACAAAAGTGGAATGCAGAACCCTTAAAGAATTAAAAAGAGGATAAAAGGAAAGTATTCAGAAAATGTAAAATAATAGAATATTTCCATTTGAATAGACAAAAGCTCTGCCTTTTAAAAAAAATACAGTCAAACTTGTTTATAGTTGCATTAAAAGAATTCTATTATGACAACATTTGATGAACTACATATTAGGTCATCTACTATTTTTCAGCCTCCAAATCAAGTAGTTACAGAATATCCATATGTAGTATTTACTATGTTTTTTTATGTTTGCTCTTGTGCATCACTTATAATCTCTTCTTTTTACTCTTAGTAGTTGATAATTCAGTTTCTTAGGCACTTTCCCTTCTAGAAAAATGGAGGTGAACATAAGAGCTTAATGATGCTTTAAAGAATCTATTTTCTACCATCAAACTTTTCTTTGTGATAGTCTTTTCTCTATGCTCCAGAATTGATGTCATTTGCACTTTTTAAGCCAGTTCCTGGCAGAATATCTTTAAAATGATTCTTTCTCTTCCACTGTTTCTGGTTTTATTTACTATATGGAAATAAGGAAAAAATGAATATAAGTAGTTAAGCATAGCTTAGTTATTGATATTGTTTAGATATAAGTAAGAACTTACTGGTGCATTTAAACAAAATGCATAGAGTGAAATATTTTACAAAATAAACTTTGACTAAATGAATTAATTCTTTTTTTTCAGATATGTTTATTGCACTTTACAAATCTCTTTTACATTCTTTATAACACTGTGACATCGATGTTACTAATACGTCTATATACATATATACTTTTAATCCTTATTTCTGTTATCTAGCCAACTATACCATTTGTCCCAGACCACATACTATTCTGATTCCTCTCTGTCTTTCAGTTCTAAAGTAAGCTTATCCATCTCTGCACAATCCAACCCTTTTTTTTTTACCATTTTCTCGGTAGGGTTGCTGTCCAATTTCCAACTTTGTGCAAAGGCAATTCTAGCTGCTGTCACTATATGCAATATAATGTATTTAACTTTTTTTACCAAATTTTCCTCTTATTATTCCTAATAAGAAAAGTTCAGGTTTAAGCTCAATTTGAAGGCCTGTTATTTCCTGTAACCATTTTCTTATCTTTACCTAGTATTTCCTAGTTTGGGGACATGACTACCACATATGAAAGAAAGTACCCTGTTTATGTTTACACTTCCAACATTCCAGACTCATGTTTGGATACATCTTTGCCAGTCTAGCCAGTGGTAAATGCCAACAGTAAAACATGTTGTAGATATTTTCCTTGTAAGCTGCAAACATTGTTAATTTATAATTTTTTGTTCATAATTTTCCCCATTCTTCTAATTTGATAGTGTACACAAAATTCCTTGCCCAAGCTATCATACCTTTAACTATTTCTTCTTCCATTTTAAATCTGAACAGATAATTATGTATTTTCGTTATGAATTTCTCCTCCAGTCCCAATAATATTTTATCCAGTTATTGTTCTTTATCAAAGCCGTACTCTTCTAAATCTTTTTTGTATCTCACCTGCAATTGTAAATAATCTATACTTATTACTTGATTTCTCAATTCTTGATTTGTTTTGAGCCTCCCTTGTTGTCTAACAATTCACTATATCTTACCAACTTACCTAAGTCCAATGTATTTGGATAAATCATAGCCTCCATGGTTGATAACCAACCGGGTATTTTGTTGTAATGATTTTTTAAAATTCTCCCCCAGACTTGTATAAGTGCGTCTCTCATTTGGTGTCTATGGAAATATGAATGTTTTACTCTTCTTTTCCCAAATGAAGGCATGATTAAATGAATTAATTCACTGAAGTCTTATTTTGTTAACAATTGTATGTGTAAATATATTTAGCAAAAGGGAAAACATTATGAACAATACCAATCACTTTGCATTGAGACAGGAAGTTATTTCTAATAACTATACTGTGCAAACAAGGTCAAAAACAGATGGTTTTAGTGTGATAGAATTGCATCACTTAAGCATTAGAATATGAGTGAAATTCTAATTTCTGTTCTATTCTAACTTCCTAGCTTCTATTTTTATCTGGTTTATTTCTATTTATAGCTTTTTAATATGATTAATATCCAATCCCTATATAACATTCTATTTTAGCTTCAACTCTATTTTTTCTCTGTCTATCCTTGTCCCATTTCCAGTCACTGCTAATTACTTTTCCATTAGCTATCTTTATAGCTTGGGTGATACATGGTGTTAGCTGATGCGGTTAGACATGATCGTTGTGTGCTGGTACTGTTGCTGGTGTTGCTTAATATGACCTACCATGGAATCTTGCTACATATGGCTCTGGGTCTTCTGGCTTTGGTTCTGTGGCAATATCTCTTTGACATTATCCCTTCAGTATTTTGCTACATCTGGCTCACTCTGGTTTAATGTCTTTGGTCTACTCCAAGGTGACTATTTGTTGCATCTGATGGCATTGTGATTGATGGTATTGGCCATCACTACAACCACCTGCTTCCCAAGAAACCAGCTTCCCAAGAACCACCTAACTAAAGAAAGAGGCAGCAGAATAGTGCATCAGGTGAAAGATAAGGTCTGGGAGAAGCTTAATAAGAGGGGGAAAGAGGCTGCAGGGCCAAGAAGCTATAGTAAAGCTTAAGCTGCCTCATAAAGCCTTTTTCACTATAGCTTCTTGGCCCT
>JANHFN010008188.1:10527-21360 GCA_032468175.1 Toxicocalamus goodenoughensis
TGACCTCACCCCTTTCCTAAGAGGTCTGTAGGGGGCGTGCATAAGCGCACCAACGTGCCTACCATCCCTGTCCTATTATTTCTTTTATTTTCTTATATGTACCCATTTCATGTATTCATAACTATGTATATACTTATACCTATTATCTTGTAAATGACTGACAAATAAGATAAAATAAATAAAATAAATAAATAAAATTATTCGATGCTTCATTTCCCAGGCCAAACATTTCATGTACGTTTTCCTCCATAACATTTGCAACTTCAACCACAAATAGCACATTTTCTTGCATGTTGTGTTAATTTCAGTTTGCATTTGGTCATAAAACTCATTGGTGTCCTCTTATAGTAGTTGGAGAATAACCCCAGTTGTTTTCAGCTAAGTATTTATCTCGGTATACATTTCCTAACTATGAAAGCAATGCCATTCCTTCTTTGTTGTTCATGTATCTGAAAATATCTAATTCCCATCTACCTCAGTCCATTGATGCCTAACATGTCAATGTGAATCAATTCATTAAAATCATTCATTGTGTTGAGCTTTTCCATGTTCATGCTTCTAACGTTCCAATTTCCCATGGTTATTCACTTTCTATAACTTCAGTGTCAACTGTCTGACTAGTGAACCGGGAGCTTTGAATTCCCAAAAGTAAAACTTTATTGGACACCCCATTTTGGTATTGAAAAATCAAAACCAGCTCTGGTTCTCATGTACAACTGTTTGCTTAGTTGAACAATAACTTCCCTTTCTCCCTACTACTGGGTGATCACATTGTCCAATTATGACATGTCCTCTTGTTCTGGGAATGGTCCATCTCTTTCTCAAGCATTAATGATTGCCAGTCTCTCACAGTCCTCACACACATTCTCAGCATTCTATTTTCCCCTTCCCTTCCCCCAGTTCATTGGCAGGTTGAAAAGGTTTGAAAGAAGCAAAGCAGTTCAATCTTGACTTCAGACTTTCTTTCCCTGCATTGCAGAGAATATGCCAGCAGCTAAGCAACCTGAAAGCTTTAACCTAGACATGTCATAAACACCATTAGCATTTGCAAAATATTTTCAGCACTTATTTACGAGCATATTGACAGTCACTTAGCACAATATCATCAATCACTTTATCTTGTCAATCCATCTCAATCCATGTGATTGTTCTGCTGTCCAATAGAAGTGCCTGCCTGCTTTAGTTGGGCATCTGGGAGTAATCTCCATGACTTGGGAAACTCTGCTGGGATTATATACTCTGGGTATTTTTGACTCGTCCCTCTCAGGAACCTCCCCACCACGATATGGCAACACAAGAGGGCTTGGCAGAGAAAATAGTGGTTGCAAACCTATATAGACAAATATTTCCCCCTTTTTAGCAGCTTCTGACTTTTGTGAACTTCTAGTAACTGGAATATTTGGAAAATATTATGTCCCAAAAAATTGGAGAGAAGCTATACCAGCAACATTTCCATAGCAAAATTAATTCACATATACATTTTTTCTGTCCTTGTTTTTTGTTTTTTATTCAGAAAGCAGTGTGCATATGGAAAGACCATTCTACAGCAATAGGAACTAATAACCTTTTAAACAAGGGAAACACAAGCCAGATACAATTAAATATTGACCGACTAATAACAGTTTCTCTCAAATACAGAATATTATTTTAACTCTCAACTGAAAAGCTGGAAGTAAATTAGTCAGCATGAATACCACAGAGGGAGTTTATTAATGTTCCAATTTCAGAATGGCATATCCCAGGGTAAAGTGAAAACAACTAACCAACAGTTCTTGCAGTATCAATATATATGAAGTAGTATCCTGTAATATTTTAATAAAGAAGAAAATAGGTAGTTTAATAAAGAAGAAAATAGATGATAACTGATTTTTATAATCAGTAACTAAACGTCTACTGATTTACTATATAAATCTGATAAATGAACATAATACATTTACAATAGTAATGGAGATTGTTACTCTGAGGTTTATGAAAACTGTACAGGTAGTCCTCAACTTATGACCACAACTGAGCCAAAATTGCTGTTGTTAAGTGAGACAGGTGAATTTTGCCCCATTTTACGATCTTTCCTGCCAAAGTTGCTAAGTGATAAGTGAGTAACATGGTTATTAAGTGAATTGGCTTCCCCATTTTGCTTGTCCAAAGGTTGCAAAAGGAGTTCACATGACTTTGGGAAATGATAACAGTCATAAATGTTTCCTGCCTAAGCCAGGGTTGGACTAGAAGGCATCCAATGTCTCGTCCAACTCTGTTATTCCATATTTTCTAAGTTGAATACAGAGGTGGTATTCAGCAGGTTCTGACCATTCTGGAGAACTGGTATCAGAAATTTTGAGTAGTTTGGAGAGCCTGCAAATACCACCTCTGAATGGAGATTTTACAGTATCCTTCCCCTGCCATGCCCACCAAGCCACGTCCACAGAACCAGTAGTCAAAAAAATTGAATCCCACCACTGGTTGACAAGCATCTGAATTTTGTGTGAATGATCATGGAGAGGCTACAAAGGTTGTAAGTGTGAAAAATGGTCATAAGTCACTTTTTTCAGTGCTATTGTAACTTTGAACAATCACTAAATGAACTGTTGTAAGTTGAAGACTACCTGTATCAGATTCCTTAATATTTGTTAGAATCCAAATACTACAGAACTGCTACAGTGGAATAGCTTATAATGTGCATGTGTGCATATGTGTGACATATATGTGTGTGTGTGTGCGTGCGCGCCAGTGGTGGGATTCAATTTTTTTGACTACTGGTTCTGTGGGTCTGGCTTGGTGGGTTTGGCTTGGCTTGGTGGGTTTGGCTTGGTGGGCGTGGCAGGGGAAGGATACTGTAAAATCTCAATTCCCACCCCACTCCTGGGAGAAGGTTACTGCCAGTTCTCCAAACTACTCAAAATTTCCACTACCGGTTCTCCAGAACTGGTCAGAACCTGATGAATACCACCTCTGGTCTGCGCATAATATATTTATATAAGTTTACAGTGTGTTTGTATATATGTGTATAATAATTAAAAGATACAAAATTACAGTATATTCCAATAAACAAGAAAGAATAACATTAAAAATAAACAAAACAAAGCAAACAAAAATAGCTATGTTACAATCAATACAGACAAGTCGCTCAGTTTTTAAATGTTAAACCTTTCCAACATGTTATAGTATCATTAAATCAGTAATTTTGTTGGGTCAATAGAGAGTGAGCAAATTTTTTTTTTAACATCCAGACCTGTAATAATAGCTTTTGAACCACATAAAAATGTGGTTGCATCCCAAATTCAGTAAATTCAGAGTTCTTCAATACATTTTGAATCTTTGGTATATGTCAATTTCACATTATTATATCTATATCTTATTTCTCTAAGTAATAACAATAATATGAATTCTGGACCAAATCAACTTTTCAGTGGGGAAGTCCACTCATGAAACAGAAACTACAGCTGATGTAAATGTGCTGGCAAAAGTAATGTAAGGCTGCACCTTGTTATACTCAGTGTGAAGTTCTGTGCCTGGATTATCTGTGCTACTATCAGAGTTGGTTTTAGTTGGTTTCTGTAGTTGGTTTCTGGTTGTGATTCCAGGATTTGGTTATCATATATAAAGCCTCTTATGACTCATGATTTGGATGAGTATGGGATCAAATTGTTCAATTGTTATTCCCTGTCCTCTGAAGTCAGACATGATTGCCAGGCTTCGCAAGACTCATAAGTATTCTATCAAGTAAAATTTTATTCTGTTTAAAATAACAAAAATTAATATAGCCAGATCAGTAGGAGTCTAATAATACAACCCAGTTTCCACTTCCAAGCAAACAAATTTTTATTAAAAAGCATATGAAGTTTAATCACTTCATTAGGGTAGTTAAACTGGTGTAAGATGTGAAACAGAGATAAGGTAAGTTTATGACATGCAGTAGGTATGTGGTTTGTTTTCCATTATTTCCACCTGGTTTGTCATCCTGATATCTTTACCTTTCTTTTTGTCTTTTTGTTTTTCTTGTTTTTAACATTTTTAACAATTTGTAAATGACTAAGCGATATTGAGAATGTATTATTTATTCTTATTTATCAGATGCTTTTTTGATATCCAACAAAGACAGCTTCCCCAATTTAAGATTCTCAAATTATATTTCAAAAATATCAGTTAATAATGTAATATTCATTTAAAGTTTATCACCATTTTATAAATCCAGGGTGAATTACTGAGCTTCTTGGCACTCGTAATAAGTTAAATTCAACTTCAGAGTTCCAAAAACAGCTTTGCCAGAACCAAGTTTCTCTAAACTAGTAATTTTTCTTATTTGTTTATTGATGAGTGACTGTTACCTACTCAGATGGAAACTTTGAGAAAGGTTTTGTGTTGTCAGACCTTATTATGGTTTCTTGTTAATTTTATTAATTAATTCATACTGTAGAGCATGTATTGAAAACATGGTTGACTTGTGATATTGATGTGAGCAGTAATTGAGTTAGGAAACACAAGGCCTTGGGTATTTTACATGAAGTATAAAACTCCTCATATAAGTTCTTGTATGGTAGTTGTTTTTTTTAAATCAACTTTGGGAATTCAAGCCATTTCTAGTCTTTTGATTTATTTTTAAAAAATCAATTAAAAATAATATATGTACACCAAATGCTACAGAGAACCCCAGCTTTCCAAAACAATCTGTTTATATTCTTCATACAAGTGCTGAGTCCACAGAGTCATTTTGCTTTTTCATGTTTAGTTAAAATGTTTGTTGCTGAGTTCATTATTTGTAAGTAAAGGTTGACAGAAATATAACCACAGACTACCAAAGGCTTTTACATCTGTGGAAAAAATGCCAAGTCTGGCTGCTACAGAGATACACAATAATTCTTTTCAGAGGACATTTGGGAGCAAAATGAGAGATTATACTGGCTCTTGAGATATAGGCTCACTGGGCTTAATATCATTGTCTGTTTTTCTGGTTCCCTTAAATCTTTTTTAACCCTGCTTTTGCATTTGCTTCTTATAAGCTACTCCAAAGTTCCTAACTGGAGCGATTTAAAAATTATATTGATTAAATCTTTATTAATTAATTATTAAACCTTTAATTGGACTGTTATTTCATGATTTCTAAACTGTCTTTTGCAAATTATTTAACTGCAAACCAAAATTAAAATAAAGAAAATAAAACTAGGCATATAATTTCGCATTTTGTAAACTGAACCAAAGAAAGTCTTTCTAGATGAAAGACTTGTAGTATTCAGTTTTATTTCTGTGCTGAAATAATACCTCTCCTCACATACTCTTTTTCAGGGCTGCCTCTTTCCAGAAATATTTTTTTCTAATTCAAAAAATTATAGATTTGAATGTCTAGAAAGTGTTGACATTCAAAAGATAAAAGTCTTAAAAACTGTACAAGTCAAAGATTTTCCAAATTTACAGGACCTAAAACAATAAATGAAAATAAAAATTAGATGAATATTATCCTATAGTTTCACTATAGGAAAGTAACATTAGAATGGGAAGGAAGGAAGGAAGGAAGGAAGGAAGGAAGGAAGGAAGGAAGGAAGGAAGGAAGGAGTTGAAAGGGATCTCAGAGATCTTCTAGTCCAAAGCCCTGTTCACACAGAATCCTATACCATTCTGGACAAATGTTTTCCACTCTGTTCTTAAAACCTCCACTGATGGAGCAGCCACAACTTCTGGAGGCAACCCACTGATTAATTGTTCCCACTGACAGGAAATTTCTCCTTAACTCTAGAATTGATCTCTTTTTGATAAAGTTTCTACCCATTATTTCTTATTTTGGAGAATAAGTTGCCCCTCAAATATTCTCTGCCCCTCAAATATTTAGAGATTATTGTCATGTAACGCCTAGTCCATCTCATCATTAGACTAGACATACTGTACCTAGTTCTTGAAACTATTCATCACATGCTTTAGACTCTAGGTCTCTAAATATCTTTGTTGTTCTTCTGCACTCTCAACATCTTCTTTGGAACATGGTGACCAATACGTAATACACAGTATTCCAAATATGATCTTACTGGATCAGTATAAAGTAGTACTAACACTTCATGTGTTATTGATACTATTGCTTTGTTGGTGCAGCCTAGGACTGTATTGGAAAAATGCACTGGAACCGTCTCCAGCTGTCTAAAATGCACTGAAACCTGGATTAAACCCTTTTACTCTCATGAGCTGAATTGTTGGCTCTATAAAATAAATAAAAGGAAAGAGTCTCTCCAGTCTAACTGAGAAATAGTTTATTGTGTAGAAACCCAATCCATTTTGGAGAATTCATTTATCACAGGCACTACCGAACAACATGATATAAATAGCTTATAAAATATTATCCATGTAAAAACATCCATTTCTAAAATGAGATAAGGCTAGTACAATATACTGTATTGTCTGGATTTACAGTAAAAAAGAAACATTTCAAAATGAATAATAATTTATAATACTATTTATTTTATCTCTACAATAATTAAATATCAGGGCCTGTGGTATCTGGGAAGATATTTTGGTAGACAATTTTTCCAATACAGCTTTGGTTTTTTTCAAGAGATGAACACCCTTTCCAAAAAGCAATCTGATATTCTAATAGAGCAGTTGCCGAGCAGAGGACATCAAATGCCAACTTTGATAAAACAAATGTAATATCTCATGAAGATGATCTTACAATTGATTGATAGAGACTTAGTAAGGTTCACACATGCCAGAGTATGAATATACCTACAGTATGATTCTATCTCCATGTCCCAAAATGTATGGGTTGAATGCTTTGATGTCTAAGTTAAGGCAGGAGAAAGATAAGTGAATTTAAAACATAAAATTAGTGGGAGTAAAACATGATAGTAAACATTTCATGGAAAAAGATATCAGAGTTACAACTTTGGGTTATTGAACAAAGCAAGAATAATGGTGAGACATCTTTTCTAAGAAAAAAAAATGATATTCTGTATCACTAAATATGATTTCATAAACCAGTATAAAAGCATTTGCAAAAATAATAATAATAATTTCATCCCGAGGAGACTGGATGAAGATATGTAATACCACTGATTCAATTATTGAAAATCATGATGTCTCCTTTCCTTTGCTCTCTTTTATTTCTGACATATGCACTGAACAAAAATGCATTTACTCATTTTCAAAGCTTAGTGTTCTGTTCAGTCAGATCTATTCAGTCACTTCCCCTTTAAGGGTAGAACTCTTTTTCAAAGAGTAAGGGGGGAGGGGAAATCCTTATTAATGTTGATGTATAGAAAGCTATCCTTTCTCATGGGAAGTTGACTAGTCATTTCTAATTGACATGTTTTAATTGGTAAGATTAAAATGTGTCCCCACTCCCCCTTTCCCTAGTATAAAGAAAGAAACAAAAATATTGACTCAGTGTCTAGATTTCTATAAGAAATACAAAAGCATATGCTCATCCTAAACAATCTGGCATATATATGCTTGTAACCATTATTTTGTAACTCTCTAAATAGGGGTCTATATTTAATGATGGAAAGCTGTATACATTGTCTGCAAAAGAGATTTTTCTCCCAGTTGCTGAAAAAGGCTTATATTTTGAGTCCTTGTGTGTTCTAACTTGAAAGAACAAATGAACAGCATTCTAACATCTCTGAGCTAAAATTACATTTATTCATTATTCCCCTTCATGGTACAATCCTATAGCACATATCAGAAATAAAACCTGTGTTCAGTAAGTTTAATGTTTAATGCATATCCAGAATTTCAGCCTCAATATAACTGTTTCTGAATTCCGTCTAATTCTATTATTTTTCCAGTTTCAAGAACTCTCTGATTTTGTTCAAATTATCATATCTTCATTTAGATGGTCCAAGATATGGATAAGACTTTTGGGCATGTAGGCAACTCAAATAAGCAATGGAGCACTTTGGGAAATCTTCCATTACTTACTTACTCTTACAGCTGTTTGCCAACAGCTGTTGAAATTCTTAAAGGACAGATTAGTCATACAGAAATGTCTCAAAAGAAGATTTTGAATCTCCCTGATTCTGGAACATGAGTTGGGAAACTGAAGCTTAGTTCATATACACATGTTCACTTTGCCATTGAATAAGCTGCTTGCTTCAGGATGCTTTTCTTCATCCCTTCTGTTATTTAACAACAAAAGTAATTAGAATGTAATTAATGCAATGATCTAGCCTAGTCCATTTCTCCTTGAAGACTTCTGAAGACAATTTTTCAAAGATGACTTGCAAACATAGATCCAGACAAGTATGTATTTAAATGCATATATCCCCTATTATAATAGTTGCATCACATCTGTTCTTAGAGTAGAATGCTTTTCAATCTTGGCAACTTTAAGATGTGTGGATTTCAATTTCCTGAATTCCACAGCCAGCATGGGAATTGATTCTGCATTCAGGAAACAATTCAAGCAACAGAGAATTCAGTGAATATCAAAAGAGCAAAGCAAAGTAAGGAAGTAAGGTGCAGGTAAGGAAAACAAGAACTAAGGCATTATTTTGGAAAACAAACAATGAATTCAGTGTCCTGAGATTTAATCAGAAATTTGATATCCTGAGCTGTTCATTTCTTTTCCCAATTCCAGTGTATTGTAATTTCAATTATTTAAGGAAGAATTTTATCAACTAAATTGTATGCTAAGATTCCAGGTCTTATTACCAACATGCATTGTTGTAGAGTATCCAAGAACATTCCTTCCTTCCCACTCCCTAGCTTTAAAATAGACAAAGCTAGCTATGGTAGCATCCTTACAAAGTTCTCATTTGATTACCTAGTTGTATCTTTTGATCTCCTTTGATCCACATCATTCTGGCCAAAAATGTAATTTTCCTGTTTACCTTTACTGCTTTTATAAACAAATGACAGTTTGAATTATCAACAAGGTCTTGACTATTCAGTCTGCATTTTATTTTCTGATTTTTTTTTGCCAATATGTAAGACAGAGCATTTATTTGTTGAGATTTGAAGTTGCCATTTGTTTGACCATTCTGATACATAGTCAAGGTCTTTTTGGAGGGTATTGTCTGTGGTGTTGAATAGCTTTACATCATCAGCGAAGAGAATGCAGTTGCTCTTAATATGATCACAGAGCAACTGTGGATGTGTCATGTGCAGGCCACGCCCACCCCAGCTCCTTAAAGGCAAAAAATATCATGATATGTCACATGACACGGCAACTTTGACACCCATGGACTAGAAGAATTTCAAGGTCTCGTCCAACTCTGTTGTTCTCTTAAATACAGCCCATCTGTTTTCTTTTATGCACACCACACAAAAATGCTTATAACGCACATTTAAAAAAAGAGTTAATGGTCTGTTTTTCAGGACCTCTGAGCCATCTTAAACTTTTTTCCTGTGAATTTATTATTTATTAAATTGATTAAAATCCATTTTTAAAAAGCCCCAAATATGATTTATTATTCTGATCTTAATTTCCTTTAAAGTCAAACATTGGGACATTTTTTTCTAGAAGATTTTCATTTCCTTGACTAAGTCAAGGCTAATTGATACATGTGTCCCTTCATTGTCTAAAGACAAGTAAAGAAGGTTCTGAAAGAACCATCTTTGGTAAAAATTCATATCCTGCAAGATGCTGCAGTAATTATAGTTCTCAATATTACTACTTCATGACTCTTTCAAAAATCTGTAATATGGTTTTCGAAAACATTATCCATAACATCCCCATAGTTGGGAGAGTGCTAGAGGACAACAAAGTAATATTTCTTTTATTAGTTCTTCCAGTTATTTTAACCGAAATGATCTGAATAGTATATTTAAATTCATTCATTTGAATTTCTTAGTAGATGTGGATATTTTTAAAAATTTGTAATATAAATCTTTATTCCTTTATATTGCTTCTCATTTTGTAAATGAATGTTATCCTTCAGTTACTGCATTACAATCGCAGAAGCAATTCCATTAATTATTTTTTATCTATTCAGTATACCTAAAATCATATTTGGCTTCCTGTATTAAAAACAAAAACAAAAACTTTAACTTGTTTATTGCTCATTTTCTGAGTATTCGCATATGGAAAACAACAGAGATGAACTATTCTGTGTCTTTTCCAGAGGAATATAAAGCGCTCAGCCTTTCTTATTTTTAATCCTCTCTTTTCAACCTTCTATATATAGTTGTCATTTTAGGGAGCTGGTTTTGTCCCAGATGCCATCTAGGCATCCCTCCATGTCATTTCCAGGACTAATCACCAGATTTTACATTAAGATTTTTTCCCATTTTGCCTGCAAAAGACACATATCACTGATAACTGCTCTTACTAACAAACTTTAGACAATACTTCTACAGTTACAGGTATATTTTCCTCCATGTCAATGAAGAAATGAGTCTTCTATAGTTTCTTCTAAGCCATGGACAATGTTCTCACTGACAATGGTTCTGCTATTGTACACTACAGTAGTAGTATTTTCTGATCTACTTTCCTTTATATCAAATACCTTTATCCTGCTACAATGCAGAAAATCTTTTGAAGTTCTATACTGGACCAACCCAGCTGTATCCTGTGCTGGTTCAACAATTTGGATTTAAAAAAGATGTGCTTGGTCTTAACATGGAGCAAGAGACATCAATTACCTGCTTTATTGCTGATGACCCCACTCTAATAGCCAAAAATGCAATAAAGTACTGCAATAAAGGAACTACTGTGAAAAAATGGATTAATTTTAAATATAAAGAAAAATTGACTACAGGTGTTGTTCAGTCGCTAAATCATGTCTGACCTTTTACAACCCCATGGACCAGTGGTGGGATTCAAAATTTTTAACAACTGGTTCTGTGGGCGTGGCTTTGAGAAAAATGTTTTTTCTTAGGATGTTGAACATTAAATTATAAAACATCGTACCTAAC